>LR736892.1:3584658-3693788 GCA_902654985.2 Oryctes borbonicus | reverse complement strand
TAATCCGTGTAATATTCTGAGTGATTGCAAAATCAAGGGCAAAAATCTTGTTCACCACCATCTTGTGTAGGTAGTACCTAATTGGTCCATTTCGATCGCTCAATCGGTTGACGAGCTAACTCTATCGAAACTTTTTGGAAAATTAACTGAACACTTTATTAGAAAATTTCCCATTGTACATTATTTAAAGAGTGTACAACATGCATAACGGGACGCCAGATCATTTTTCTCGAAGAGGAAGGGGATTTTTGCGATTTATTCACCTCGTAGTCCCCTCGATTTTTCATTTTGCGGGTTTATGAAAAATGACGAATATGCCGGAGAACTGAATAATGATGAGTAATCATGGAACAATGCTGCTAATAGATTCCGCAATAATCCAGGAATACATATAAGATGCCGTCAATAATTAACACAAAATTGGAAAAGTGTATCCAAGAACGAGCCCATCATTTTGAACACCTTCTTCGGAGCGAAGTACGTTACATATTTTTTTAATTTAATCATTGTTTTTCTTTGTTATGTTTATTGTTATTTTTAAAGTTGATGTGGAGCAAAATAAAGAAAGAAAAATAATAAAATGTTCAAATTGTTGATATCCTTAAAAAAAATAGCTTCCTTATGGTATTAATGGATTCATTTACGGTAAATGCAATGCAAGGAGAGAGAAAATACACCTATCCGCGTTCCTGTCTATCCGCTGTGTGGTTCCGAGAGTATTTTACTCTACCTTATATCACTGTTGCCTAACAGCTAATGCCACAATATTTCGAAACGACGAGTTAGGCATTTTTTAGCGCCTTTTAGTGCCAAGAAACACATGCGTGCCGTTTTTTTTTTTTTGGTTATTGTTTCTGGCATGTTCGGATGTGTTCTTTTAATATCCTTATTACTGGGTTTTGCATTAAAAAAAGTTAGAATAGTATTAATCAAATATGGCAACGATTTCGTTGATACAACAAACTTTTCGATATATTGCCAAGAACTCCAAGAAAAATGAAAATTTAGCTGTAGCGTGTAAGACGTTTCAGCGATATCGGCAGTCAAAGAAAAAGCGGCATTTTCTACTGGACCATCTGTAGTGGAGAGAAATTAAAGTACCGTGCATTTCATTAGAGAAGAATGCAAACACAGGTACGCCGGGGAGAAATTTACGTTTCAAAGCTTCTGTGACTAAGCAACAATATAGGAAGGCCGGTTATGTGGTGTTGAGGTTAGTGCTAGTATTTGTTAGTTTAATTCGTTTTTGAACAGTCATGATTCAATTATGTAATGCACTTTTTTCTAACGAATTGCACTGCAAGCCGTTGTAAATGTAATCACACGGCTTCATCACAAATCCATATTGGTATAGACTATATGAGAAAGTGCAAAGATTAGTTTTTTTTAAGAGAGAAATAACTGTTGCAGCGACAACTAAATTCATTAGTTAGTTTTGTATACTTGCAGAACAATTGTTTTGCCGCAAAATAATCCCGTAAATAGTTACATTAATGAAAGTAAGAAACGTTCACATCAATGTTATCAAGTCTGGTGAAATTTCACCAGTTCTGGTGATTTTATGTACAATTTGATCATTTGGTAAAAACTTTTCAAAAATACCAAAAATCTATTTTTCAAATACAGGAGCATTATTTTTTTCGTAATAAATGTTATTCATCGCAGGCATTAATTTATAACGTAAAATAAGCGAGTATCCGCTGCCGTCTAAGGATCAACAGACGTAGCTGTAATATTAAGTTGAAGTTTAGGAACGATCTTGGAAATTCACATTAAATTATTCTATGTTCGGGTTTTCCTCGACTATTTATGGATATATAAATAGGCTTCACACAAATTTTGCGTCGCTATGTTCGATTTTACTATTTTAATATATTTTGCCTTCTAGCATAGTAACAAGTGCATATTCGCATAATTTGTTAATGTAAATAATTTTGTACTAATTACAAGAACTAATAAACTCAATTTGGCGATTTTTATTCTTTGAACCTGGCAACACTAGTTCGCACCTCCTTCCTGAATGGTGTTTTAATAAGAAAAAGCTAAGTGCTTACAAGCGTCCCTTGCAAATCTCCGATCACCGCTCAGAAAAAGCTCTAAAAAAAAATAAGAAAACATGGAGTACCACGCTTAGAGAAGATGTCGTTAACGTATAATCTATTCAAAGAAATCTTACAATGATTTTGAGGAGCATCCGGAAAAGAAAAGACTTTTAAGAAGCGTTTCAGTGACTCAAGAATTTATATGAACCAATGAGTGCAGAAAGGGTATAAGTGTTATAGGATGAGTTTTGAGAGAAATACAAAAAAACTGGCCGCAACATATACCCTTTCTGTATTTAATAACGATTCGGATGCTGAATGCGACGCACTTACGAAATGAAAATGAATTTCTTCTGCAGTCAATTGGTTATTATCGTCTAAAGAACGTTAATCCGCTTTAAACCCAATTTCGGTCAAAATGGCGCTTATACGCCTCACGGGGAACTGTATCCATATTTGAAATAAAATAACAAAGTTGATAGCTACTTCCGGTATAACCGGAAATCTTAGATAGTTGAAAATATTTTAGCTGAACAGTACATGTACGCTTTAGTTGCTTCATAAATTAACAGTCCTTAGAGAAAAGTATAAAAACAAAATTAATTATGCAATGACGAATTTGTTTCCTCATAAACATCAACAATTTTT
Source organism: Oryctes borbonicus (assembly GCA_902654985.2). Classification (NCBI taxonomy): domain Eukaryota; kingdom Metazoa; phylum Arthropoda; class Insecta; order Coleoptera; family Scarabaeidae; genus Oryctes; species Oryctes borbonicus. The sequence continues at coordinate 3,691,098 of LR736892.1, read as the reverse complement.
ATTTTTCAATTAATATATTTTTCCTTTCAAGAATTACATAAAACCTACATTTAGGATATCCAATTTGGATTTGATCCACTTCGCAAATTTATTCAGATTAAATCCTTCTATGGCGAAAAAGAAACCGCGAGGGTGATAAATTTAACTCTAACAAAAGGACGTCATTGCTTAATCATGTTCCAACAAAAGCACTTCGGTAAAATTAACTGTAATACGCTTAAAGACAATCTATTTATTATCTTGGTCGTTCCCAAAATATTCCTCTAAATATTTAACGCAATCGACGGTTATCGAATCGTATTTGCTGTATAAAATATTGCTTCCTCACAACTACGTATACACATTACATACGAACGCAAAACATTCCTGCCGGATGACATACGAGAAATGCAATGAAGTGATATTTTAATATAGATCTTTGTTGAGGTCAGATATTTTCGGTTGAAATTGTTGCTTTTGAGAATTTTTTGTTTACATTTGAGATATTTTACCAAAGCTGGAGACTTTCGGATTCGGTTTCTGGATGCACACAGGAAATTGTGTTTTTTGTGCGTTTTCAATGTTGTTTTCGTTAAAGGAAGTTAATGGAAACTATTTAAATTTATTTTTGGCTACTATCAAGTTAATGCTATGTTTTTTATTTTAATCAATTAAATAATCTTCTTCCTTTTTTTTCGCACTCGGGATCTAAACCCATATGCCTCGGTACCAGAGACTATTCTAATATGGATTTTGCGTAAACTATCTATAAGTAATTTGTAATTTCCCTGTATAAGAGCTCCATACAAACAATTAATTACATCATTGCGGATAGTAGACTATAAAAGAATGTCATTAAGGTCAGCCACTTGATGGCCGCAAGCTGTGTCAATCAGACCCAGTCTATGCAAATGTGCAGAAAACTGGTCATGACCGAATTTCATTCCAGCCTACGTGGCATGATAAAATCTAGAAACGGAGGAGTTCATACACCAATATTTGTTTTCTACATTAAGACGTATGTAAGCATACTGATTCATTTTGACCTTATACGCAGATGACCGGAACGTACTCCACTGTTCATTAAACATTAATTGCTTAGCGGTTTGTAAGCCAGGTACGGGTCTATAATGTACTCCTGTAATAGGGCTTTCTTTTGCTAACTCGTTTACTTTGTTATGAGACTCAATTCCGCTGTGACTTCAGCAATTATCTTAATACCTACTAAAATAGGACACATTTTGGAACTATGCGTTTCTAATATCGCAACAGCAGCTGAATCCAAATAAATGATGTATGATGGGACAAAAAACAAAAAATATAATGCTAAGATAGCTTAGCTTCCTCATGGTAATGATGGAATAATTCACGGCAAACGCAACAAAAGGAGTGGGGAACAGTACCCGGTTTATGTTGCCGCTTCCTGAACGGCAGGCATGCGTTTCTTTAGCATCGGAGGGCGCCAAGAAATGTCGAGTTTGTCGTTTTGAAAGTTGTGGTATTAACTATGAGGGAACAGCGATAGAAGGTAGAGATAAAAAATACTCTCGAAACCACGCTGATGACGCCGGGTACGCAGAAACATGTCCCTGTGTTAGTGTATTTTTTTCTCTCCTTTTGTTGCGTTTTCCGTGAATTATTCCATCAATACTATGAGGAAGCTAAGCTATCTTAGGATTATATTTTTTGGTTATTGTTTCTAGGCATTTTTCTGACGTGTTCTGATGGGACAAAAGTAGCGACGAAGCAGTATGGGCAGTGTACACAAAGCCCACTTTCGTACAGGTTTACTGCGTATCGTCCAAGATTGCTTTTGTGCCATTGTATCTATCCCTGTGTTATGCAGTACGTCGATGATACCCGATCACGCTATGAGCTCGCCCACCATGCGCCTGCCATATCCGAATATTGCCGATTACTACAAGCAACTCTAAGGGCAACGAATATTGTAATGTTGTACAATATTTAATGCACTTCCGCATCCGTAACTGCTCCGTAAAAATAATCAAAGAGTTTTGCTGACAATTGCATTATGGATAAAGCCACGTACTTATCATGATCTGGTTGTCCAATATATGGTGGGAAACTAACATTTGTTGCTTGATAGTATAATGGGTACGAAAGCCAGCCATCTATTAACGGTTTCTACATCCGTGATACGAAATCTGTTGAAATGACACAAGCCTAGAGGTAAAACAGGCGATTTCTTTTTGACCAATATTTACGTGTAAAGTCAGCGCTAACTAGATTACAAATTTTTTTTCCAACATCCATTCGAAATTATGGCCATTTAGTTTGTAAATATACTTAAGTGCTAAGTATTTTTATTGTTCAAAAAAGTGAAGGTTCACGAGCTTCACGAGCTGAAGAGCTTTAGTTGGCGTACTACACATAGCACCCACACATAATCTAGCTAATATCCCCATACAAAGAGCACCCATAATCTAATGTAGGCCTTATATATATTTAAGGATATGTTGAAATCGGACCCGCAAGATAGTTTCATTAAACACCTCATTAAATTCAAAGTTTTTTCCTACCATACTATTAACGTGGATAGTCTATTTTAGTTTATTGTCAATATAAAGCCCGAAATAATTCACAAATTCTTGAGTTGGAAAACTCCTATCTGGAAGGCATATTTCATTCTTGGGAAAATTTCTTTTTCCAGTTAAGAACGTATATTTCGAACAGTTAAGGCAGGTATCCCTATATTAATTATCTTTCCTTCCAACACATTAAAATCTACACATCCATAGGCGTTTTAATATTAAGAAACACGCAGCACGTAGATTTGTGTGTCCAATTAATGCCAGCTTCACATTTCCGAAACCCATATTATTCAAGCAGTAACAAATTATTTAATTCTATTCACCATTCTAGCCTTTCTTTAATCATCCTTTCACAACTCATAACAGCGATGGGACGGAACGAATCTGGTACATTGGCAAGCTTATTAGGTTTAAAGATCGGACAAATAATGACCTCATTTAAAGAATCAACTTCGCTGCTTTTTAGCCTTATTTCATTATATAATTATTTGGAGTTGTCTGGTTAGTTCTTAAGTAATTTATAGCTGATATCATCAATTCCCGTGGAAGTGTCCTCAGCGTCCTCAAAAGCTTTATCCATTTCTCGCAAATTAAAATCACTTAAGATAAAATGGTCTGCGAGGTGTGAAAAGTATTCTTTGACTTCAGATGGAACATAATCTGAGGCTATCTTCAATCTGCTTCCTTAATAATCCTATTAATATACAATAATATTCTTATTACGCACGTTTTTTAATAGATTTTTTTAATTGAAAATATAAACAACAACATCTAAAAAACAAGAATTAAACATCATAATTAGAACATAGCAAATAGTAACGATAACATTAATAAAAATCACAATCCGTTATCACAATCATCGATAGCCCAAATATGAAAACTATATTGTCAGCAATTTTACTTACAGTGCCAACTTGGCTTAGGATAATACCTTATAAGGGAATTTCCGGGTTAAAAAAGAAAATTTTTATGAATTTTATTTCTAAAAACGAAAGGTGCTGCCGGATTCGAAACTCGGGTTATAACTTTTACAAATTCGACAAAATTTTCGCGTGAGTCGTGTACACGTTAGAAAGCGACAGTTATATTCAACGGAATGCGATCGTTTGTCTCGATAGTTTCCCGCTTATTCCACGGATTCGTATCTATCTTAAGTTCATAGTTTATATGATTCTTCCTTTACTGGAAAATCTTCTTGTTCTTCGTATAAAATCGCTATCGCTTTCAAAGAATAAAGTCAAAAGCTCTGGAATGCTTTCAAACAATCCCTTACTTGCTGCGTCACTAATCTAAATAAAAAAGCTGTCCCACCCTCGCCGTCTACCATACGCCAAAAAGCGTCATTAGAGGTACCATATGTATAAGTGAAATTATTTGTTTTTAATATTTTTCTATTTAATATTTAGCCCGAATAACATATTTTGCATATCTTTCGTCGTAATTTTCAGTATATAATGCGTCAAATGTAATACAATGATTAATCAGGACACAGATAAATGTGATGGCTGTAACAGATCCGTGCACATGAAATTCTCCAAGTTGTCTAATAGGAAAACAAAGTGTTTCGCGTTGCGACATAGGGAGGTCAAGAGGTTCATCAAACCGCGAAATTAATTACGCTGATAAATGATCTAAAACATGAGATTCGCGTGAGTGATGCTTCCTCTGCAATCGGTCCTTCTGATATGCTGGTTGCCGAGGAAATTATTTAGGTAGTTTATGAGCGAAATAAACGTAATTATACAGGGCGACCTTTCCGGGTATCAGAAACTAAGCAGAGTCAAAATTTGTAAATTGGCAAACTTATTGTATTCGAAGAAGCTAACTTTTAGAAAATATCGGCATGCCTATTCAACTTCCGGTTTCACCGGAAGTAACGCATACTTTTTTGTCTTAAATGGATTGGCCCAATTTTTATCAAACATTTGAATTCAACGTAAAATCGATATATTTCGATAGGTCTAAACATTATCGTTTTACTACTTACGTACTTTATCGCTTATTTCCTCGATATGCGGATTAATGATTGTTACGAATTTCTAAGCTATAAATATGAGCTAATGACGAGCTCTAATAGCTTCGATAGTTACGGTTTGCGGTCTTCTAGTTTTTAGCAAATTTTTAACTCAAACTAAAACGTTTTAATGTTTTCGTAACAGCTGAACCTGCTGTAGAATTTCTTTCCGGGTACGTAGCATTAAGAAGACGGCACACTTCTTCATGAATTCGAACAGGATCACAAAAACCAATCATCATTAATTCATTTATTTATTCATTTAAATGCACCATATTCAGCCGTACAATTAATAGTTATCAATTGTTAATTAGAGTGGCAAACTCGACATTTCTCCAGCTATTATCTACAATTTTATTTTTATTAATAAAAAAAGAAATAGGCTTAGCTTTTATTCTAATATATAAAAACTAAACAGTGCTTTATCTTTCCATTTTATACAGATGATGGTGCAAAAACCAGTATGGTCAACTCCGGAATAACAAGCTCTATTATAATCTGCAAAAATATAGATAATTGTTCCATTTAAATAAAAAAAAGTTGAGAGTACTTCCGGTTAAACCTAAATGCGGTGCCAATAAAAACCAGATGCGTTACATGTTCATAAATATCATCGTTTCTATTTTAAAGATATTTACTTGGTTCCATATTTTATGCGAACCCTGTATATACCAAACTAACAATGTTAGGCAGTGTTATACAATTCAATCATGAATTCGCAAAAAGTGCTATTGTTAAGGTTTGTTCGTAATTGAAATGCGAAGTTCACCACGGAGTGATATCTGGAGGTTAACTTGCATATATTCGTGAGTATATGATGTAAACAATTCCTTTGCTTTCAACATTACAAAGAGAATTACGTCAATTTATATAATGTATATCGCCTTTATTATTACTTACTGTTATCAAGTTGTATACGTTTAGCAAGTATAACGAAATGAGCCGAATTCATATCAAGAAAAATACAAAGATTACGCTGTAGGTGTTTAGTTGTGGAGAAACTACAAATTTCCTTTTAAAAATGGATAATACGTTGGTTTATTCTTTCACACCTCTTCTTAAATCACTGTAAATAATTCTTTTCTAATCACGGAAGAGTAAATGTACAAACAACAAAACAATGATTTTATTTTTCGTCGCAGCAGATTTATGGCTGTAAGTCCATTAAAAACTAGCCTAAAGCAACATTTTCAAATAACTCGAACTGGTCCAACTTTTGCCACATCCCTCCTACAATCCAGAATTACCACTCCGTGACTATTTTGTCTTTAGCAGTGCGTGAACCTTTAATTAACCAAATATGTCGATGCTACTTTGAAGGGTTAACAAAAGAAGTGACAAAGCGCGTGCATCGCTTTTAAAAGGACGACTTTTTTTAGGTAAGTTTAAGAAATTGTTAATCATCCGAAAATTAGTAAATTATTTCTTATATTCTAGCTAACCATGAATCACAAGTCTGTACGCTCATAACATCATTATGCGGTCATTGCAAAACAGCTTAGAGCAACCAGAACTGTAAAGTTTGTATCAAGACAGGGCAGAGAAAAAAAAATTATATTTGTGATAATAATAATAATACTTTAAAATAAGTAATTTCTTTTCCTTAGCCGTTCTTTTGTATTTATTTGGAGAACTTTTCTTGATTCTAGTGGCTTCAAGGTAATCTTTTTAAGGTTTTTATAAAGAAAATTGTATTTTTTTACGTTTCCGCAACTATTTTTTTTGTTTTCTTCAGATTTTTTTTTAATTGTTGTTCGATCTACACAAGACACGTCACATCACTAGCATTTTATTTTTTTTTTAATTCTTTTTATTATTAGATTTTAAAAGCACTTTACAAATAATAACATAGGCTTCCGCGGCCAAAGTCAGTTAAAATTAAACGTATTCCGTGTCATGATTAAACGAAAACCATGCTGTTGATTTTCTCCTCTGGCGTAGTTCACACGCTGAGTTACCATCCTAACTATCACCTACCACCTTTCCTTTCCCTGAAGAAGCTCCGTATGATTATGAGCGAAACGTCGAGTTTTCGATTACCTTCCATGACGCGATCCAATCCCGCAACACGTTTAAAATATTTACCTTTCGTATTGTAACTGTGTTTAGCTTCGTATTAATTGCATTAATTCTCTGGCTAATGAAGCTGTTAGTCGATCCTTGCGGATCGACTCCCCCAATGACGTCCGCCAGTTGCAAGGGGTATCGGCTGGCTATGACTTTTTATTGTTATTACGCTTACGTCTGTGGAGCATCTTAAAATATTTACCTTTAGCATTCGCCGAATTTGGAATAAAGAGAAAACCACGGTAAATCTGATTCTGAGAGTTGCAAGTCCATAGTACAAAAAGGTAAGGCTATCGGGATGTTCTCTGCAGAATCCCGATTCTGAAAGTCTCCGATTGAACATTTAACATCATAAAACGAAGAACGAGAACCTGCAACAAAATATTAAATGCTGCTAATTTATTAATAAAGCTCTCCCGCTGTATTCTATGACAACGTATTTATTTTCCTTAATCGCTCTATCTCACGCAGTAAACTTGAGACACTGAACTTCACCTTCTACTTACCATTTATCTGTATGTTTATTTATTTACTATGACCGCAAAAGGTGAAGAACATTTTATAAAAATAATGCAGGAACATTAATCGACACGAACTAGTTAAGAATTCATGGTTAATAGATTCCAGGGTCGTTTAGAATTCGTCGTAAAATCGGCATGAATCTAGATGTGCGTAACTGTAGAACTGGTAAATCCCCAATTCCAGTTATTTATTGCATTCTCTAATATGCACTAATGTTATGACTCTATAGCGCTATATTTCCTCTAAAAGCACGTGTAGTTACGCGAAATAATCTCGGTAATTTTTAAACAGCGCCAACGTGTTCAGTAATACGTTATAGAAGGAAGTTAAGTACATAAAAAATCGATAAAATAATGGAATAAAAAATTTCACAAAAAACAAAGCAAACAAAATTTTAATATTTAATAAAATCTGATTTTGTTTGAAAAGCAATTTAAAAAAATGGAAATCAAACGGTACAAACTGCGCACCATTAATGATCTAGCAAGTTACTGAATTCATAAATCGAATTGCTGAGGGCATTTGCAGGTAATAATGCAATTTCCTCTCTAAGGATGGGTTTTCCTCCAACTTCGCTGGTCGGGTAGTTGCAACCGATTCGCTGGGACATGCACTGTTTTCCTCCAAACATGATTCAACAACGAATATCATGCAGTTAATAGATAATAATAATAATCATTTTAATGGCGTTGAATTATCAGCGGCACGAGGAAATTTTGTAAATAATGATAAGCAGAAAGTTTTTAAACATAAAAATGGGTAAAGTATAGTGTGTGTATATAATATACACCTTGCAAAAGTGTTAATTATAGTGTAAACTCAATGAAAGTTTGGTTATTCGCAGCGAATTGGGACGCTTATTTGTTCTCGAAACAGTCGAGCGACTAACGACCAGCGAACGGCGCAACTACTCGGTGGCATGTAGAATTGTACAGTTCCCCGCGTTGTATTTAATCTAATTTAACAACAATTGATTGGTCTTTCTTACAAGATATCGAAGATGTAAATACAGCGTGTAATTTATTCTATGGAAAGTTTGACTTGCACGTACCCCTGCATCAAAACTATAATAACAGATACCCTAATTGTACACTTCTGAAATTATACAAAATATCAAGCCTATCAAAAGGGCTATTACTTTAAAGTAACTAAGCGATCAAATAGTTCGCAAGCATTAGTACATAAATACATGCGAGCTCTAGTAACGAAACAAATTAGACCTGCATATGAGGCATATGTATATTTCTTCGGCGGAAACTTCAATCCTCGACAAACCTCAAATGTTTTGGTCTTTTATACGCAGCAAGAGCGGAAGTTCCACAATATCTGGTTTTATGTTTTATAACAACGTTACCTACAACCATTCAGAGGATATCGTTAATGGCTTGGCAACTTACTTCAGTGCTGTATACACCAACTATGCCAACAAAACTAACCGTGTGACATCTTTTAATAGGCTCTTCTCATATTTGTACTTCTCAACTAATGGAGGCAAAGACTGATGCAGCAATTAAGAAATTAAAGAACAAAATGGCTGCTGAGCCAGACGGAATTTCGAACTTTCTGGTTCGTGATTGTAGAGTATTGCTAACTTCTCCGTTTACAGTGATCTTCAACCTGGAGCTTTCAACTGTTACATTTCCAGATCTGTGGAAATGTACAAATGTGTGTTCTATCATAGAAAGTGGATGTCTGCAACTATCTTTGCACATTACATTGCAGATGTTCTATTTCTCTTACAATTAACATTTCCGTGATCTTCATCGGCTTTAATTTCCAAAATTTTTCGCATGCCATTTTTCAGTACCTCATTATCTTATCAAGAAATGCAGCGCTGCCTTAAACCGGCTGTATGAGTAATAAAATATATTGCCTATCTCTTGTCCTCAGATAACTTTCAGTATCTGTGTAAAGGATTCTAATATTTTTTGTTAGGCTCTTATAGGCTCCTCTCTTATCTAACATTTTCCACAGATGCTTCTTTTTTATGTTACCAAAAGCATTTTCCAATTCTATGACGCGTGTATAGCTGTCTATTCTTACAGCTTTCTCACTTAGTTATCATATGCAGGATATGTGGTCTTGTCTTCTGTCTTCTTCTAAATTATCTAAATTCTAATTCTATCTAAATTAAATTAAATAAATCTAAATTCTAAATCCGCTCTGGCTTCTATATGTTCTGTTTCTGGGCTCTAAATCTTTCTTCTAATATACTTGAATGCAATTTTCCCATATAAGTTGCTACACCTTCTACTATCTGCTAATTTGAATATTGTTCTTATTGTTAGAAATCTCAATGTTAAGAAGTATTTAAATGAAAATTTTTCCAAATTGTGAAGAAAGAAATTTGTAGAAAGGAACAGATCTTACTCTGTGTAATTTTTCCTATGGACATATTGAAAAACAAATTTTGACGTACAATGATTCAAAAACGATATAAGACAGCTTAAAGATTTGTGGGGGAACGTAAACTCAGCTACAAAGACCCAAAAATAATGCTAAAATAGCTTCCTTGTGGTACTGATGAAATCATTAACGGCAAAAGCAATGCAAGGAGAGCAAAAGCACATGTTTCTGGCTACCCAACGTTATCAACGTGATTCCGAGAGCGTTTTTACTCCACCGTGTACCAAGAAACATAAGGTGAGGCTAAGTGTAACCCTTTGATCTCGTCTTCATCACCTGTCTTCCAATACGCGAGCTCTAGTCGTCTAAGGTTGCATTACCACGTCCTCGAGTCCCCTGATCTTCGCAGCCCCTCGCGTCTGCGTTTCGCTTAAAATCCAAGCTGGAGTTCGGACATGCTTAGACTCTCGTTCATGTGGCGCGGGCAGTCGATGTGATTAGCTCCCTTGCTTTCGACAAATTCAAATCTTGCCTTAAAGTACTGGCACTCACATATCGCAGCGCCCCAGCGATCATTCTGAGGATCCGCGTCTGTATAATTTCCAAGATTTAAACAGGACACATTAAAAAATGTCTCTTGGCACTAGAGAACGCCAAGAGGTGTCTGGCTCGTCTGCAGTGTTAACTAGGAGACGAACAGTAGCACAAGATGGAGTAAAAATACACTCGAAACCACGCTGATGACGCCGAGATAGAAGCATGTCTGCGGATGTCTCCTTGCATTGCCTTTGCCGTAAATGTTTCCATCAATATCATTTATCGTAGGCCATGTTGTGTTTAGCAACACATCCCTACGCTGGAAGGTAGAAGGAATATTCGAATTAGAGTAAGTAACAGTATCTCTAGCGAAAATTTCATCGAAAGAAAAAAAAACGATTCTGTTAATTAAATTTACATCATTGTTAATTTTATCCATCTTCACTTCGCAAAATTCCACACGTCGGTCAAAATCATTTTCCGATAATTCTATAAGCAGAGTAGGTTTCTAAAGTGAAATTTGTATGATTTAAAAACAATTGCCGTGTGAAAGAAAGTGCATTTTCGGTGATTTCTAACAACACGTCCAATTTTTTGTCGTCATTATTACATTCTTCCTCGAAAAGGAGACACGCAGCGCGATAGAATTTGAACATGGTGTATAAGTGACTCCTCTATTCGATCAATTAAAATAGTTCCAATTCGTATCTGCTCCACTGTACATTAGCGTGCAAACGTCGTAATTATTACGTCGCGGTATCTTATCTACATACATATTATGTGAGTAATAATATGGTCGAGAGTATCCAGTTTTTCTTCAGTCCGCGCGTCCAGGTCACCTCGAATGGTAGTGCGGTTATTTTCGGTTCCCCGCAGAGCTAAGTTTGGCGTGTAGTGTAACAATATTGTTTTAATAGTGATTTTGTGCTCAAAATGCAGCAGGATAACAAATTCTCGTTTATCAATCCAAACACTAACCAGGTATTTTTAATCAGTTCATCAAAATTTTGTAAGATGAATTCACTGATAATATTATTAACAATACGTAAATTTATATCATTTTTTTTTCCGTACTCCGTCACATCTTGGGTATTCATATACGCAACTTCATTATTACTTTGTAATCTTTGCAGATTGCAAGACAATAAGCTTTTGATTTTTTAAATTTAATTAGCGATTATGTGTTACACTTCAATAATAAGTGGCGGAGAAAATGCCATCAACTCTTGCGAAATATCCTTTAGAGCGCGGATGTTTATTGAAATCTATGTCTGTTTCTTGCAGTTATCCGAATATAGTGATGAGTTCTGCAAGAGACTCTTATCAATTTGCGAGCGATCCTTAAACAGGTAAGAAACAAGCAATTTGAATCCTTGAAGATTTTAACCTTGCGTATGATTATTAATTATGGCGTTGGGGAAATTTTATCACATGTTCGCTTTACTAATTTTATCGAATTAAAAAGGAAATTATTTGTCAAAGTTCACTAAATTTTTTTTTTTTTTTTAATATGGTTTTAATCTAAACAAATTATGCATTGAATTTCCCTTTCGTTATATAACTAAGTTAATGTAATTAAGACGTGTTTCAATTATTGAAGAGTATTGTGTAAATCGTTAAAATTACGAAAGCATCTCTACTACTGGATTTTCCTAGGTTGTAGTGCAATTGTTTCCAATTTTAGCAAATAAACAAAGACATTTATTTACGTCTTCCAGCTACTGTGATGTAATCTTGTAAAAGAGCAAAATTCTTCTTTAATTTTTATTGATTCTCCGTATTCTCTTCTGAAATTCACAAGATATTTTAATTTATTGCGTAAATATATTTTTTTGCGTCCCCCATTCGGTTAATTCTTTTAATTTTGCGCCGGTAATCCACTATTTTCTTTCTAAAATTAATTTTTTATTTAAGATATACAGCAGGATTAAAATGACACATAATCTCGGTTATTTTAGTTGAAGTGATTGTAGGTAGTGGTGGGGGGAAATTTAAATATGCTGTCATATATGAGTGGACCCCACAAAAATATAGAGTGATAAAAAAGATACAAACCAGTTTTTATCTCAACGTGAGAAAGTGTAACACTCTAAGTGTTCATTGCACGATTAATAAAGTAACCCTGTTCATATTTCTGGATACTGGACGCATAATAGTCTAGATAAAATTTAAGAATTTTTCAAGCAAAATGGATAAAAAAATGTACCGAAGGATATTTGGATCAATGCCAAAGTTAGTTTGAAAAACTTTGTGATTTAATTTTAATAAAATAAAACGCTATAAAATTGAAATTTTGAGATGCAAAAGAATTTCACTTTAACGCCAACCTGGATCCAACGAATAATAAACAAGCTTCTATTTTATCGTTTCAGCTACATAAAATTTTTAGTACCGCCTCAAGAAAGCGGTTGTGACCAACTAAAGCAACTTCTTGCGCACCACAATCAGAGCGTACAATTTCCAAACGATACGACCCTACAACTAATTCATGATGATGATGATGATGATCTCGAAGCTGGTCCTGTTGAAGTTGCGGCCACAACGCCGTTAACTCCTCCGCCAAGAGCCCTTTCGCCGTCGAAAGTTTGCCGATTTGCTAAGAATGCGGAGGTTGCCTACACTTTTTCAGACGATGATGAAGGCAAAGACGAAGGTACGTTGGATCGTATTCGTTAAATATCCCGATTAATCGATTTGAATCCCGTTAATACCAATAATGACGTCAAGCAATCCAATAAACGCTGATGCTGGAGATTTGTTATTTGTAGAAATCAGGAGACAATTTCAAATCTGTATATAACGACAATTATCTTGCAAATCTACTTTGGATTAGTATGTGTCACAATAATTTTTATACATTCTTGTAGTGATATCTTGGGATTAAGCCAATGCATATATATGTAGCTCGTTTCGATACAAGGTAGAACACGTTGTGTGCATGAAACCAGAGTGTTGTTAGTAGTGAGCCATCACAATCGGCTACGTAACGAAATTTACCTTTTCCAACTTACTCAATTCAAACTGAAGATATAATTGAATTTTAAAAAAATCATATAGCATCAGTGACGCAAAAATTTGTCAGCAATAGCGCCAACAATGCAATATAATTTTTATTTCAAATACGCCCGTAAATTTTTTAATCTGGCTGCTTCTTTCTTTTGACTTTACAAAGTTGGGCTAAGTTGGGTTAAGTCGGAAAAATCACAACATTAACTTGCTATTTAGAAAAAAAGGTGTTCTCTGAAATAATGAAATAATGTTCTATAGTTCGTTTCAATAAAGAAGGGAGACATACACATGCTACGTTATACGTATATTTGAGGCAAGAATACTATTATTGGTTATTTATATTGGCAGCTTTCAAAACCTGGAGACCTGCAGAAATTAATATTTGAAATTATTCCTTCATTTCTCTATTTTTTTTTAATAAAATAAAGTGCATATTTACTGCAACAAAAATTACAATAAAAGTCGAAGAAGGACATTGGTAAGTATAATTAAATAATCAATAATAATAAATAAACAATAATTAAAATAGTTATTTACGAACCAAGTGCGTAAAATTTCATAAATGAGCAGCCAGTTTATTTATTGCGGCGTCACAAATTATGGAACAAATTCACTAAATTCGATACAATCGATTGCAATTGTTTTTCCAAGAAATGCTTCGACATGTCAAGTTTCCTTTTTTAAAATAAACATTTTTGCATAAATTTTAAGTTACCTCCACTCCTGGTTTTCAAGTAATAACATTATCGACAATTTATTTTAAATGACAACTCCCGATTTTTTTTTTGTATGAAAGATCAAGCAGTAGCAACAATGTAGTTTAATGATAAAACAAATAGAATTTCTTTATAGAATGCAATAGCTAAAATGCTTAGAAATAGTAGAACTAGCAGAAATATAGAAGAACTTGTTGGATGTTAAATGTTATCAATTGAATGAGCACTTCTTTATTGAAATAAACTATACATTGGTAATTTTTAAGCCTAAATATTACCTCAGTCAATATTCTTCGCCGAGCTAGCTTGTTTCTACTGCGTGGGCAAATCAAACAAACCCGGTTTGGGCTTGTTTCCTTTTCCAAACAATTTTGCTCACTTCATCTCGAACTCGCTCAGATTTTGAGCTTTGACGATTGGTGTTTCTTCGGCAGAATCACGTCTATACAAGCTGACACCACCACCTTCAAACTAACCACAGAAACTCATCTTCGCAAATTTCAGAAACTCACCCCCAAGAAACCTCCCAATAAGCAGATTTCCAAGATTATTGTACCTAAAGATGAGGAATCCATATTATCAAAAGGCTTAAATTTCTCAGTTACCCAAAAAACTATTCCAGTGAAACAAATTATAGCATCCGTCGAAACATCTGCTAATACTCTTCCGGAAACATCCAAATTTCTTGAATTGGCCAAACCTCCTACAACCAACATTTCCAAAGGTGAGAGAATAGCCCTCACGAAGTTGAAGTCCAATTCATCTATCACCATTCCTTCTGCCAATAAAGGCAATGCTACAGCAGTTCTTGACCATTCTCAATATGTTGACAAAGTGATGGAGTTGTTAGGTGACGGGTCATTCCAAGCTGGAAAGGGAAAATAAAACTCACATTATCATTCACAAGCAAGGCATACCTGTCAGACTTTTTGTTAGCACTATAGACTTACTTATCCAAGTATCTGCCCAACATCCTCAAAAAGTACACGGGGAACACACCTTCCCATGTACTTAACCCTGCTCATTTCGTAGAACTTATCTCTAACCTTCACATGGAACCAAGGGATATGTTAGTCAGCTTCGACGTAAGATCCTTATTCACCCATGGCTAATATCTTCATGAAACCTTTTGAATCCGTTGCTTTTGATTCGTCAGATCTGAAACCTAAGGTATGGTTCCGATATTTCGATGACACCTTCATCATCTGACCCCATGGCAAAGACATTTTACCTGATTTCCTAGACCACCTCAATCATCAACACCCAGATATCAAATTCGCTACGGAGGTAGAACATAACGGTGCACCCTCATTTCTTAACATACTGGTCATACGTAACTCCGATGGTAGCTTAGGTCACTCCATTTATCGAACACTCACACACACTGATAAGTATCTCAATGCCACCTCACATCAGCATCTAGTATAAAAGTTCTCAGTTGTCAGCTCCTTGGTTCACCGAGCGGTGACAGTCTCTGAACCCAACAATCTTCCCACCGGTAACGGATAGAATCAGTAAAATTTTGAAAAAACCAAACATCCAAACGATCTTCAAACCCCTCTCAAAGCTTTCAGTTTGTTAGCACAATCAGAAAAAAATAAATCTTTTATAAAGAAGTTTTGTTTTCCTTTTGAATCCGTGTAAATGAGTATTTAATAAGCTTACTTATGTAATTCAAAAACTAATTCGAGCTTGTTTCGTTTCAGTAGACCATCCCGTTCCAGGACCTTTCAAATTCCCTCGCCAAGTCTCGTTGGCGTCCTTCAAACTGGAATCTCCTAAACCATCCAGACTTAGAACATACTCCGGATCCAAAGTTTCATTCGAAACGCCACAGGTTCACAGCTTTAGGGATCAAAAATCCGACGTGGTTTTTCTACCGGAACCCCTCAAATTGTCAATGCCCATGGATGATGAGATATATACGCCTACGACGCCTATACTCGAGAAGCTCGCACCTGCTCCACTTCCAAGGCCAAAATATACGACGCAAGTGTCAACGTTATCGACAAGGAGCAATACGGTCAGCTTGTATTCTTGCTGGCCACCTCCGATCGGCATAATTGTAATATCGCTCTTGGAAGTAATACTTTTCTTCTTAAACGAGAAAAAGCCGATGACTACCGGACGATATACTCACGGAGATATCGCCGACGTTCTAATGTTTGATCCGCAAAGGAGGACAGAAGTTTGGAGATTCGTGACGTATTTGTTTGTACATATTGGGTAAGCAATAGTTTTATTTTTAAAGTGGTAGTGGCAGTTAAAAAAAAAAGAAAACTCAAAATTTATAACAACGTAACTAATTTTCTTTTATTTGTTACAGTTACGAGCACCTCTTATTTAATTTAGCGGTTCAAATCTTCCTTGGTGTTATTTTGGAAATGGTCCACGAAAGATGGCGTGTTTTGACTATTTATTTCGCTGGAATTGTGGCTGGTTCCTTAGGCACGTCAGTTTTCAATCCAACAGTGAAGTTGGCGGGTGCTAGTGGTGGTGTCTATGCTCTGATAACAGCTCACATTGTAACAGTGATTTTGGTAAGTAACCATTAGTAATTACCGCTAATATTAGTCAACATAAATAGCATTGGTCGATATGATTTATATTTTGACTCACTTATCGAAGTCTTTAAACTCCAACAATGAGTGAAACCACAACTCATTTCAATACAGAAGCACTTGCTAATACTTTTTGAGTATATTGAGTATGAATCAAATAAATATGACTGGAACAATAAAAAAAGTTTACAAAGACTTAATACCAAATAAATTTAACCATTAACGATATTAAATGTGATAAGAAATAAAACTCCCTGCACTGTATAATGTCAATTAAAAAATGATTGCAATCTGTACGCGATAGCTTAATTCTAACAAAGTCCAATCACACTCATTACACTTTGCGCTCATGGAATGCATGCAGGGTTTTTCAATCTTTCCCAGAAAAAAAAAATCATAGTTTGTTTTCCGTGACTAATCATTTTAACAGGGAAGAAATTTTTAAAAAATGTCTGATTGCTAAACAACACGAGCCTGCGTGGATTGCAAATATGTAATTATTATCCCGCTTATCATTGATTATGTATGATATACAAACAATGCCGTCTCTTCCGAAAATTCCCCTTGAAGCACGTGTACATAGGTACATTTTTTTAAATTTATTTTCTTATCAATGCGGATGGTGTTACATCACAGCGGTAGGCGATAAAATTGCATGGTTATATTTTGTTACTTGGCAAATTCTTGGTGAAAAATTAGCCAGAATCATTATATTTTCTAAGATTTTATGGATATTTCGATTGGTATTCCTCAGGGAAGAGCTTCGGGACCCTTCTTCTTCTTAATATTGGTCAAAACAGTTGATGGTACAAAATTTTCTTTTTCCTTTTTCGTTGTATTTTAGTTCGCAGTTAATATTTTTGTTCTTTTTTACTTTAAGTATTATTATTTTGGCGACTCAAAAGTGACTGTTGAGTCTATTGAAGATATCGTTTTGCTTCGTCTGTGCATGTAATTTTCTTCGTGAAGTTTTCATCTTCTTGACAAGAAAAATTCAGAGAAAATCCGGTGGATTTAAGATTTGCACTTGCTGGCATGAAACAGGTCCCCGTCTGGGTTTTTTTTATTATTCTTTCAATTAACATTCGCAAGATTTCTGACGTTGTTGCTACTTCTTGAAGAGACACAGTCGAATTAGTATAAAAATATCCCAAAATTTTTAGCCAAAACTGTCCATATTGTAGACGATTAATCGTCGAACTACATCTTTAGGCGGACCTATCCGGATGGCTTTGCCCAAAGAGATCGCACGTTCTACGAACTTTCTCTACGATTCTCTACGAACTATTTAAATTCAAGTAATCCTGGTTTGTCAATTCCAAACGTAACTTTTCTTTTAGAAAGCTGGTGTAGAAAATGTGAGATATACGAGGAAGTTTATTAATACACATAGAGCTGTCATTATAATACGCTAAATAGATGATGAACGTTCATGGCCAAATTTCGAACTATTTAAATGAACATTAATTGCGAATGATTGCCCAAGTATCCATTTGATCGATAATTACTGACACCCTGTATAATATTTGTACAAAAATTGTACTTTTTGATGGCTCGTATTTATAACTTGCTAACTCGTAACAATCACTAATCAATACTTTTCCATACCAAGGAAATAAGCAATAAAGTACTACGGAAATCTTCATTAAAATTAAGTAAAGCTTCAAAACGGTAACGTTTAGAGCTATCAAGATACATCGATTTTACGTCAAATTAACTGCCGAATTCCAATGTTTGTAATAAAAATCCCTCTTTCAAAAATCCCTTTTTATTTTTTTTTTTCTATTAAGTTCCCTTAAGTTTGTAAATTTACAAACTTTGAATCCGCTTAATTTCTGATGTACGACATCCGCACTAATAAACACACATCGTGTTTATTAGTGCGATTTACCGGAAAACGAAACAACGAACAATGCCTGAACCAGTCAATATAGACGAAATGGATGCAGAGGAGATAAGAGCATTTTTTCATCAAGGAATACGGCAATGAAAACCAGTTCCATCATCCAAAGAAAAAGGGGAGAAGTATGAAGAAAGAACTCCAGGAGTAGTATCAACAAAAACCATGTACGGATCACTGTAGAATGGAGCAGCTAAGAGGAATACCGAAGACTACTAGAAGTGCTAGATAACGAAGGAAGCGATGAAAAAAGGTAAGAAGACCACGGTGAAGAATAAAGAAACCCAAAATAATAAGACCGAGGTACATCAAAAAACTAAACAGCCCAAGAATAAAATACCACCGACAATAATTAATGTTACAAAGAAGTGGACAAGATTATCCAAGCTAATGGCAATGAAGAATATAGTCACAACAAAATGCAAAATGGTACCTCTAACCGCATTCAAGTATAACCAACAACGGATGAAGACCTCAGGAAGATGAGCAAAATGCTTAAAGAAAAGCAAGTTCAGTGCTACACATTTCAGATGAAAAGTGAAAAAAAGTTAAAAGTGGTTTATAGAGGAGTTCCTCTTGATATTACCGAGAACGACATGAAGGAAGATGAATCCAGTAGAAAAAGTAACCAGAGTGAAAAGCAAAATAGGTGTTGAAATCCCGTTAATACTAATTGAAATAAGCAGAAAATATAGATATCACCAAATGCTTCAACCTAAATATCAGACTAGAGTCACAAGTGTCAACTATTTGGGCACACTCAAAGGAACTGCAGCATAGACTATCGATGCATGAAATGCGGGAAGGACTACTCCACGCATCTCTGTAAAAAACCCTAAAACGACACCCCCAAAATCCCCAAATTGCAGAGGCATACCTTAAATGTTCGCAAAGTCCTAATAATGCAACAAACAAAAAATTCACGGACGCGCCACCACCCACACAAAATGCACGAACGAAGAGGGGACAGAACCAACCAAAAAACGATAACAAGACCAAAGAAACAGCAGAAAGTGATGATTTAACAACACCAATGCCACCGAAGAAAAAAAGCTGAACTTTCTGAAACAAACGGAAGAACTTTCTAAACTACACAAAAGAAAATGAGTGACAAAGGACCAATAAGAATCATGCAATGGAACTCTGGAATGGAAAGAAAAGCGTAGGAAAAGGGACTAACCGCTGAAAAACCGAAGCGAGAGGAAACGCGAAACGAACAAGAAGACTAAGCAAATCAAACCAATAATAGAAAACATCGGACAAAACTTAACTAAAACACAATAGATGGTGAAAAGGTAATGGAGGCAACTCCGACGTTACAAAAACCTAGCGACCTAGGCGAAAATCTGAAAATCATCGAAATTTCACATTCCGGCGAAAGGGAAAACGATAATTCGCGACACTCGATGGGTCCTACAAATGTGCCAAGTTTCAATCCGATCGGTAATTAACACATTGGGATCTTCCCTGGTAACAGTTTCTTATAACAAACCCATTCCCAATAACATTTTAAATGAGATAAATTCTTATAAATTACTTACTTAATAACATGAATAGTTTCCTTTCTAATTAAACCCTTTTTGGGATTGGTGAACGCACAAACAAGTTATTTATCACAAAAAACCTTGGAGTGTTAACAACTTGTTTTCTTTTACTTCGTACTTACTGTTACTAAACAGTGGGAATCACCTATTTTCTATTTTAAGAATGTACGATTTACATATTTAGGGCTTTCTTAAAAAAAAAAAAAAAAAAAACTATTCGTAAATTCCTCAAACATCGTATCTACTACTAAATAAATCATTATTATTTCACAATCAAGCACAATATTACGTGAATTAAATGAATAAATTTCGAATTACCTCTAGCATTGCGAATTTAAGCTATTGTCCATGACCATTAAATTAGAAGCCAGCGAATATATTAGCAATAATTTTAACATATTTCAACATAAAAGTGACTCATACGGAAATATACGGCATATAACAATATCCGATTTTATTTAACCTTGATAAAATGTATATATAAAAAAAACGGATGATAAATATTTCTGTTAGAGCTTTCATCCAATCTAGGCTACTCAATCGTTACTAACTGATGAAAGTAGTTGATCCAGTGTTTTCATATTGTTCAACGTCGTTGTTGCTACTAAATATCTCAAATAAGATAGGACTTACGTAAATCTAACACACATCTAAAATACTGATAGCGTTATTGGAGTTATGAAAAAAATGATTTATCTTAATTGCGGTTAGCTCACGAGATTATTTTTGTTTGTGCGAAATTATTACTAGTCGCTGTAACATTATTATGTCCGTGGCCTTTCTATTGATGATATGTTGAAGTCGTTGACCTCCGAAGAACTTTTCTAAAAACAGAGAACACAAACATAATATTCGCCGATTCACCTCGCCGAAAACTTACAAAACCACTTGCAGAGAGAATGTTGAAAACGACCCACTGTAACATCAAGAGAATCTAAAGATGCACTAAATTTATCCAATAACAGCGAGGACGATTACATGAAGCTAATTTGGTTAACAAAAAGTGTTGAAGCAAGAAAAATAAAGCTCGACGACTTGAATTCACCAAACAGAATTATTAACAAACCAAATTTCTTCTGGGCAAAAATTGTTTGGAGTGATGAGATTTTAAACTCGAAAGAAATGTAAAAGAGCATAGCGCGGTAAATCTGAAGGTTTGAAAGAAAGTTTTTTGCAGCGGACAGTCGAACACTGTGGAGGAAGCCTAATGTTATAGGGTGGTTTCTCCAAGTCTGGTGTAGGAAATTTGGTCACAATTGAAGGAAGGATGACTGGGGTAGCATGCGTTACGGTCCTGCAGGGAAATCTATATAAGCTTCCGTTAATAAAATGGAGCTGGAAGAATTTATCTCAATGCAAGATAACGACCCTAAACATAAAAACAGGGTTGTACTTAACGAAAAAAATTCCACAAACATCTAAAAAAAAACCGCGAAACGTTCTTAAATGCACTCAAGATCTGAGAGAGGCTGTTGCCACGCGATCTCTTACAGAACTTAGTGAAAAGCATTCCCCAACAGCTACGTGCTGTGATTGAAAATAACGGAGGCAACGCAAAACATTAATTTACGTTACAAGAATTTAAGTTTAACATTTATTTTCTTGTCCTTAACTCATAAATGTCCAACCCAATAGTTACCAAATATATTTTTTTTAATTCTATGTTTGAGATTATAAATAAATCTCTTCGTGTACGTTGACAGAAGTTATTATACTTTCATGCTTGCAGTTAACTTGGCTCTGTCCAGTACTGTACATCAAAACTGCTAAATAATCTGTTTTCTTATAAGACGCAAAAAAAATCTAAAATCTCGCCAAGCAACTTTTACAGAAAAATATTTTCTTCCACACAATTTTACGCCTTATAATCATTAAACACCCACAATAGTCTCTTTAGTAATGACCGAATATAACATCCTTTAAATTTATGTTGGCTTCTAATCAATCAATAACAATGAAAATATTTGTATAGGTCGGAAATGATCTGCTTAAAACAATAAATTATAAATGTCGTAAACAACATCTTCTATTTAGAATTACAAAAATAAACATGGATTGATGTCAGATAACAATAGAATTACAACTTTTGTAACTATTAGTACAAGGTTGTGTTAAAAATAACATTTGAGGCGCATATTATGATATTACTGAAGATAAACTAAGTCATGAGTTGAAATAAGGCTTCACGTTTTACTGTCGTTTCTAAAATTTAAGCAATTTAATGTTTTTGCGTTAAATAAGGAATTGTAGGAGTTTAAAGATGACAAAGTTGAACAAATTCTTTGATTTTGTAGAATAATATTGGATTTAATCTGTTATAACAATGTTCTGTTTTTCTTTAACCGGTTTTGTAATTAATTTAAAATTTAATTTATTATTGGGGTACGTCGGTTTATTTTTATTTATTTAAATAATAATCAATTTATTTAAAAGATAAATTCTACAATATTTAATTATTAACAGTATTATTATTTTTTTATAATCTACCATTTGTTTTGCGAAATTTTGTAAATTTGTGTTTGTACTTGCAAATTTTATTTATTTTTTTTTATTTCAGAATTGGAAACACATGCAATATCCGCCTACGCAGCTGCTGGGATTCCTCATAGTTATAATAACCGATATGGCCACCGGAGTGCACAGTGCCTACAACGACAAAGTTGAAGACATCAGCTACGTAGCTCATGGATGTGGAGCTCTGGCTGGTTTGCTGGTAGGATTCCCCGTCCTGCGCAAGTTATCAGAAGATAAAAAGAAGCGATGGTTCCAGTATGTTGGATTGATCCTCCTTGTCGTTTTAATAGCAGCAGCCGTTATTTGGAACATCGCGGCTACCAGCTTCTTCCCTAAGCAAGAAGTCTGAACAACAAATAATGTTCGAGCTTGAAATTTAAAGCGTTTGTTGGATTAAATTGTTTTACTTTTTTTTTTATCGAAGCTATCTGCGGTGCAAATTTTTTTGAAGTATAAGATGATGCGCGATCATCACGAGAAAGATTTCAATACGAGGAATTGAAAAATTTTTTTTTTGCACCTTTCGTGTGGAAAGAATGCTTTGATGTTATGCATTAAAGAAGAAAATATTTGTATATAGAAGAAACCATGAAAGACGTACGAGAAAACTGAAATATAAAAAAATATATATACTTAGATACATTCCATTAAATTTAAAATGTAATTACTTCAGTTAGGTACTTTTTGGTTGTTCTCCCTTATGTTCATCAGTTACTAACTGATTATCATATTCAAGACTTCGATCTGATATGGTACATCTAAATCACAAATTGCGACTGCAAAATCGGAATCTGCAGATGTGTAGTGCTTACAATAATGCAACATGTCAGTAATTTAAACAAATTTATATATTTTTTGTGGTAATGTATTTTTTGGGATTAATCGAAGATCCCCTGTACACGCCGAGAAAGTTGAATGTTTGTGAATGAGAATGATGCAACGATATATCGAAAAAAATTATGAATGCAAGTATTAAAATTAGAAGAAAAAAAACATGCTTAAAAGACAGAAATGACAAAAATATGCAATTTTTGTGAATAAATAAATTTAAGAAAAATTTGTAAAAAGTTGTAAAAATCTGATTGTTATTTAAAATTTATTTATATGATGTAATCTGTATTAGCATGTAAGAATACTCTTTATCTGTGATGTACCCTTTTTGCCATTTTATAATATTGATTTTAATTTATATTATTTATTAAGTATTAATAAAATAGATATTTTTTTGATGAATCTTGTGTTTCTCTTCCCAATCACATATGCACTACCCGACAGAAACATAGACGCGGTATCGTTTTTATTTACGAAACAAAGTTTATAGACATTATATAAAATGTAAATGAGTTATTAATACTTGTTATGTAAATAGTCCATTTATAGATATTTCTGGGTATTTATTGCTTTATGAGGGGTAATTGAGATTTTCCCAGGTCAAAATAGGAATTTTAAATGCGACGAAAATTTAGAGCCTGTGCATTTATTACATTAATATAAGCAAAAATGTTTTAATTTGATACTTCTCCTTATATGCAGCGGTTGTGCTGGTAAAGTGTACACATTTCACTACGAGAAATTATATTTTATAAAGTGTTTGCAATATGGGTAGAAAAAAACAATTATCCTTGATAGAAAGGGGTAAAGTTCTAGTCTGGCACCAGGATGGTGCTAGTAAGAAGGAAATTGCTCGTCGGTTACGAAGAAGCGATCATTCCGTTAGAAATTTCCTAAAAGATCGGGAAAATTACGGCAAACCAAAGGCCAGGGGCGACCGAAAGCTGTAAGTGAGTGGGATAAACGCAGGAGCTTAGGAAGGATTTTAAAGGCGTCACCGGTAATATCACGGAAGAAAATGTTGAGAAAACCGCCACTTTCGGCGAAACAAAGAAGCGAGGTTGATATTTGCTGAAGAACATGTATCCTGGAAGAAACAATGGGAAAAAGTTATATTTTCCGATGAAAAACGTTTTAATTTGGACGGACCGGATGGGTACTCGCATTATTACCATGATCTGAGAAAGGAACCAAAAGTGAAAATGACCAGACAATTAGGGGGTGGATCTGTGATGATATGGGCAGCGATTGGATTCCGCGATAAAAGTGAGATAGTGTTTTGCACAAACAAAATGACATCTGTGACGTATAAAGACCTATTGCGTGACAATCTTCTACGTTTTGGAAACCAATGGGCCGGGCGCAATTTTGTTTTTCAGCAAGATAACGCGCCAATTCATAAAGCAGAAACCATTACTGAATGGTTCAAAGAGAAAAAGATTAAAACTTTACAGTGGCCGGCACGGTCACCAGACTTAAACATTATTGAAAACATGCGGGGTGAATTGGCACGTCGCGTTTATGGCGGAGGCCGTCAATATTTCACGGTATAGGAACTGAAAACTTCAATAGTGACTGAATGGCAGAATATCCCTCAAAATTATGTGTTAAATTTATATAAATCTATTAATAACAGACTATCGGAAGTGATTAAGAACAATGGAGGATCTACTCATTACTGATCGCTCATTTGTTGATTTTTCTTTTACATTTGCAACAGAGCGTCTAAATTTTTGTCGCAGAAATTGTTTAAACATCGGAGTAATAATTTATTATTTAGTTCATATATTACTGGAGGAGATATTTTTATGTTTATTTTACTTTTACGAATAAAAACTTAATTAGATACCTTACTAGTTTCGCATAGAAATGTTGTAACCCTTAAAACCCGTAAAACATCTTACCGCGTCTAAGTTTTTGTCGGGGAATATAGGTGTATTACTAATATTTAATTAAATATGGACTTTTAATTAAAATTTATCTTATCTACTGAGGAATATGTTTATTACAAGACGATTACAAAAGCTTGTGATTAATCACGAACCGTCTTGATTAATTATAATATAATGTTCAGCGAGATTAATTACTAACGTTCTTAGACGTCTCCCGAGTAATTAAATACAAGACGCCAACTACCGAAAATTTGCTGATAACTTGATGGTCGTCGTCGATTAAAACAATCATTTTTAAATTCGATTTGATACCTTTGTAGCAATAGCTTTGTGCATCAAATTGCACAGTAATTTCCCAAGTTCATTAGAACGTTTAAAACTGTGTTCATCGTCTTATATTTCGAGAATGACCGTTCGACATCTACGGATGTCTCATCACTAATTTGTGTTAATCTGGTAAGTTCGGAATCTTCGTTTACAACTTAACAAATAAACCAGCATAATTAAATAGTTATTAAATCCATTTTAACGGAAGTATCTTGAAATTTTATTTGTTCGAAATATTTTGAATAATAAAAAGCTGCCTTCAGCCAGGATGATCCCCAACGTGTGAGAATCGGCTTCTGATGGTTCGGGAATAGCGGGGTTCGTGAAGTTCTCAAATTCGCTTGGGAGATTTCAAAAACACTTTTTTAGAATTCGAAATTAATGCATCCACCTCTGGGTAACATTTGCGAATCGTTTGTGCCACAATATGTAAAGCATGAGCTTTATACGTCACATGTAAAAGTTGTTCACACTCTTGTTCTAGAGAACACTCTATTGTTTGGTACCCTTTTAACATAATAAAAAAGTAATTGACGTATTTTTAATTTAAACCAAACTTATAATAATACACATCTGCAATCAGGGCTAGCTCGAGGTAGTCGTATAATCGTAGGCGGAGAATAAATGTGTTGCCTTCCTATAATAAAAAAGTAGCAAAATATATTTACCGAAGATTTTTGCCTAGTTCAGCTAATAGTAGATTTTACTTAAGAAAGAGTGGGTTAGTTCGAAACAATTTCTACTTTACTGGCAACGTTACTTTAATCGATGGCACAATTATCAAGCTTTCTAAAATTTAGCTTAAGGCAAACCTACGCTTCCTTCTAAATTCCTATGTTCGCCTATTACATGGACGGCGTTTGCGCGAAACTGGTTTGTATGGAAGGATTGCTATGCGGAAACAGTTATTATGCAAAGCAAACAAAGCTAAACGGTTAACATGGGCAAGAGAACCCAAAGATTGGACGTTGGAAGAAAGTACCCTGGACCGACGAATCTAAATTTTCCACTTTTGATTCGAACAGAATGACGTTTGCCCGTAGATCGAAAGGGGAACGAGCACTTAAATCCTGTGTTATACCAACAATAAAATATGGAGGAGGAACAGTTATGATTTGGGGTTGTTTTGGCGGTGGGTCCGTGGGAGTGGGGTGTTGGTCAAAATAGATGGTACCCTGAGAAAAGAGGACTACAGGGATATTTTGGAGAGGAATGCTATCCCATCTGGAACACGATTAATCGGTGAGAACTTCGCGTTCCAGCACGATAATGATCCGAAACACACTGCCAAGATATGCCGTGAGTATTTAGAACAGCTGGAGCACAGAAACCAAATTATTGTTATGAAATGGCCGCCCCAAAGTCCAGATCTCAATCCGATCGAGCTTTTGTGGGAGGAACTCGTTCGTCAAGTTCGAAAATCTGCTCCAACATCGACAACAGTACTTTGGACGCAACTACAGGATACGTGGAGGAAAATAGAGCCACTCACACCTAGAAACAATGCCGAAACTGTGTGCGGCAGTAATAAAAGCGAAAGGTGGACATATTGACGAATCCCAAATTTAAGTAAATTTATGATTATCATTGTTAGAAAATTGACAAGCACATTGTTAAAGTACTTTGTATAAGCACAGAATAAAGGTTTATTTTATAATTAGTATTTAACTTGTTTTTGTAATATTTTAAGGATGGGTAAACATTTATGGCCGGTAGTATATATAACAATCATCTAGCGTGCTCATTTGAGAAAAATGAGCAACATATTAATGTAAGTTAAGTAAGGTAGGTGGTAAAAGTATGTACTTGTACTTGTACTTTTAATGTTGGATATTGTAAAGTATGCAAAGTGTACCGATAGTTTTGGTGTTTGCTAGTTAAGTATCCATTTGTTCTAAAAATTGACCAAAACAAACAGACAATCTTAGATTTGATTAGGGCTTTGAAAAAGAACCATAAATGAAAATCTTTTGTACAAAATGACTCACGTAAATGTAGAAAAATGACACAGTAAAGAGTGATTGTATTTATCTACATATTACTAATTTCCGTGCTGCAGTATTCTTAATAAAACAAATCTATTTTTAAATAATGAGTGATTATTATCATCCTCTTGATCGATTTATAATTACGCAAAAAATATCTCGGCACTATATCGGCACTAGCGTTTTCATTGTTATGATTTTGTAAGATAAAAAAAAAATACAAACTACAAAAAATTTTTTTTGAAAAATATATTTCAACAATATACTGTATGTATGAGTGTGTATATATAAATATAAAAATAGCAGGATTAGAGATAAAAGTTAAGTCTTAACAAATTACGTTTCTTTCTTTGATTTTAAAAAGTTAATTTGGTCCTAATTATCTATAAATACCTAATCTACAACAATATTAGTGCTTATTTATCTATCACTCTTATATTACGTATTACTATGTACTACAGGCGCTTTCTCGTATTGGGTAGTCTGTAAGAGTACAATTTCGTCCTCTGACGAACTTAGAAACGAAACTTTTTCATTATCAAACTCCTCCTCGTCATCTTCATCGTCATCATCGAAGTAAGGTCTGGTGACAGGTTTTTTAAAATCTAAAAGCGAGTAAAACAGAATTATGTAATTATTTCTAAATAATAATAATTAATTGCTTAATTATTATTATAGTCGGGGATGCGATGGCACAAATGCCATTGGTCACTGCGACCTAAATAGATCTATTGTAACAGCATGCCCTTACAATAGATGGACGTTCATAATAACCCTTAGTACTGCTCTGGAATGTGTTCTGCGCTCTCCGGATCTTCTTGGCACAGACGACAAACTTAATCTTCAGTTTTTCCTAGTTTAGTGAAATTTTAGAGCTACATGACCTGCCCCTTTGCTGCACGATAGCACTACTTTTGCTGTTATTGCCAAATCTGATATGATGTCTGATAAGCGCTTTCGCCTGTTTTTGTCATGAAACACATTCCCAATACTAGACCCTTCCATGTTTTTATTGCTTATTTTATATGAGTCTTTTGAAGACCACAGATCGGGTTAGGACCAATAAAAGGCACGTTCGCTGCTTCTTTGTCCCATTCATGTATCAGATCAAATTCGTATGTGTAAGCCTTAATAGCCTTTAAGGCTGCCAGGTTGTCACTGAATATGTTCATTATTGCGCCTCGTATCCTTATCTTCGGGATTCTTTATGGCGCACAAGTTCAGAGTAGAAATCTCTGCTTGAATGATGTTGTTGTACCTGTTCCACAACCTTCTATTCTAAAACCATTCGTGTACCATGCCAGGGTACCTCTTTTGCTTTGAAGCTCGGCAAATTCCTGTTCAATACGGCTGTCAATGATCACCTTATAAGGCTGATCAAAATTATATTGCAGGGATCGTATCCTTCAAAATGTACATCAGATGATTTATGCTGGGATCTTCAAGAACTTTGAGATGTCCTCTAAGATCCCCAGGCTGTTATCTCTTCATTCGACAAAGAGTCGTTCGATATCGACTGTTTCTGAATAAGAATGTGAGGCAGTGTTAATCCTAGCAGGACTTCTAGCGCTGCTGTGGAACAGGTTCACATCACTTCTGTAATGTTGAGACATGCAAATCTCTGAATTTGTTGAAGCTGCTGTTGGACAGTGCTCTGAGTTGGTATTGGTCACCGAACCAAATAGA
The DNA here is from genome assembly GCA_902654985.2 of Oryctes borbonicus. NCBI lineage: Eukaryota > Metazoa > Arthropoda > Insecta > Coleoptera > Scarabaeidae > Oryctes > Oryctes borbonicus. The sequence goes on along the minus strand of LR736892.1, from coordinate 3,662,116 downwards.
CGTAGGTGACTATGAGTCTGATTATTGCTGTATACCATCAGAAAGTCATTTAAGGCTTAAGACTCCAGTTCTTACCGAGCAGCCTACAGCGTACTAGTGACGCCGTAGTGCCTTTTTTTCTGTAAATTGAACACGTTGGAGAATAATAACGAATACAATCATTACCTGTAATTAAGCTCCCGAACATGTCCGAATCCTTTAGAGACTCGTAATCATCTTGAGATGCCAGAGGGCCGTAGCCCTTCTTAGGCTTGCAACTAACGCAACAAAAAGCTACCAATGCGAAGATGCCAACGATGGTAAAACCTAAAAAATAATACAGAATTTAGCTTTTTACAGTTATTTTTGCAAAAAAATATTCTAAATTCGGTCCTGAACGAATAGCTACTCACAATAATAATAAACGCAAAACATTCAGTTAAGCCTGAAAACCACGTAAAATATTTTTAAATGTTAATGTCGCAAAAATGCCGTTAAATCATTCCAAAGTAAGCATTAAACCAAAAAATACCTAGCTTGAGTTTACCTGCTTTTGTAGTCATGTGGTTTTCGGGATTATCTGCATAAATACATAATTTGGATAAAAACCTCCGAAAATATGTTTCGATTTTTTGTTTATCGTCAATTAAACACTAAAGAATATATAATTTCATACCTGTTAGTGTTACGAAAACAAGCCTCGGTAATCCCCAGATGTGTTCGTCGCGGTGTAAAGTGAACATTACGATTTTTGGAAAGTTCGTAACGTTGTTAACTTCTACGTATTTCACGTTAGGCCTGTATTCAGGAGCAGAAGCTTTTATAGTGTATTTCCCCGCTGATAACTCTTTCATGTATTTTCCCTCCTTATTAGAATACAAAGTAATATTTGGTTCAACGACGACAATTTCTGCATGGTCGATTGGATGATTTAAACCATCCAAAACATATCCTTAAATACAGACAAAAATATGATGCAAATTGGCTCCTAAACGGATATAAAAAAAATACCTTCGATACCAATGAAAGAACTAGTTGGTTTTATGGTGGGTTCTCGCGATTCGTTTAATTCCAAGCTTTCATATGAGCTTTGTCCTGAACCCTCTTCCAATGTTATGTTGAGTATTTGAAGTTGGTCTTGTACAATTTTTATAGGCCTCGTGATAGATTTGTAACCATGACAATTGAATTCGATTTCGTAGTCTCCAGTTGGAAGGATAATTTTGTAAAACGCCGATGTTTTGGTAACTTCGTAGAGTTTATTTATGCCGTTAATCGAAATGGTGGCGTTTTTCATTAGCGCGTTTTTGGTGTCCCGTACAAAACCTTGTATTCCTATATTGCAGTAAAAATGTATTAGGTTGGATGTAGTGAAGATTTTTTGAAGAATTAATGAGGACTATTTACTGGTGAAGTGAAAAGAGGAAAGGAAGTTACAATGGAAAATGTTTAAAGAACTAATAAAACTGTTGGTGGTAGCCACTTTAGTCTGTTATCAAATATAATCTCAAATATAAAAATGATTAGCGGTTTTGTCGCATGTTTAGCGAAGCACAAAAGACGGTGTTGTTTTTCTGAGAAAGCAAACGACATGTTCAGTGTGAAGTACGTTAGTACAACGAACAAGACAAAACGCGGAAGACGCCGCTTCGATGAAAAACAGCCGCGAAAGCCTACACTCAATTAATATGAATCCAATATCAAAACGAAATGCTTGAGTAAATTAAACACTCCATATTTTGAGACCTTTACCTTTATTTATCCGAAATTTAGATTTTATCGAAATAGGAAAAAAACACTTCTTTTACTAAATTAGTCTCAAATATTTTTATGCTTTAACTACAAGTTTTCTAGAAAAGGACGTTCAAATTAGATACAATGAAAGTAGACCGATGTCAATAGTACCAAAATATAATCACAATATTTCTCCGAAACTTAGTAGCACAATCCGTAAGGTCCACTCCACCGTTACATACTATCTAAAATTCCGAAAATCCATGCCACGCCATAAGTCCACTTCGCACCACACAAGCTTAATTAAACAGTCAGAAATAGAAAAAACGATGTTTGTTCACTCTCTCTAGAGTATTTAGTTGAGTTCCTAAAACTCAATAAAATCGATGACGAAAAATTGCAAAATACAAAAGGCTAACCTCATTTGCATGAATCCTGAAAAGTGGAAATAAACATCTACACAAAAGAAACAAACACTGACAAATACATTTTGACTGATTGTGAACGTATGTTTCAATTTGTGAAATACACTCAAAAGGTCGGAAATTTATGAAAATAGCAACAGGCACCAGATTCAAATGAGCACATTAGGTACTACAGATATGGCACGATAGAATCGTTCGTGTATCATAACAGATAAAGGAAACCGGGCTAATTAATTAAACTTGTATAGTGCGGAGTGTGCTAATACTTTAATGTTGCTTGCCATAATTTATAGAAATGGAGAATCGATTAAACTGAATAAAAACTAATTTACGTAAGCTTAAAAAAAGCACTAATAGTGATAATTAAATAAATGAAGAATTAGGCAGGACAAGAGAAACATTCAACACAATGACCGAACCTTTAAGAAACAAAACAGGTGAAACAGAAGTACAATAAAACCGCAATAAACTGTGGGTATACGAGGGCAGTCCGAAAAGTTTCAAGTCACAATATGAAGATGGCGTTAATCGACAAATTCTGGTAATATAATTGCGCATGCCTTGAAATTTCCGCCATGCTGGACTCTCAGTTCTTATTTAACAGTCGATGTTAGTTTTTCTGAGAAAATTCTTGCATTTGAAAGGCAATACCCTTACGTAAATTAAAAGTCCAGATACGGGGACTCTACAACATCATTTGGTACAATGAGATTTTAAGCAAACGTAGTAGTACCAGCTTGGTTGACGATGAACGTTCCGGACGGTCAAAAACTGCAACCATTACCGATAACATCGGAAAAATTCACCGAATGGTGCTAAACGATTGCCGAATTAAAGCTGGAGAAATAACAGACGCTATGCGTACGTTGGGTATCGCGCTTGGTCACTCAGACTGTTTCTAAAGCTTTGTTGAGGCAGTTGCTTAAACTGTTAAACTGAAGCTGGCGTCGATTAAGAATTGTAGATGAAACTTGAATACACCAATACACTCCTGAAGGCAGCGCACAATCGAAACAGTGAATTGTGAAGAGTGAATCGGCCCCGAAAAAGACGAAGACTGTTCCATCAACTGGGAAAGCTGCGGCGAATAAAATAGTGTTAATCGACTATTTTCAAAAAGAAAAAAGAATAACGGGGGAATACCGCGCATCGTTACTTGACGAGTTGGCAGAAATTATAGAAAAATTATAACATTTGAAGAAAAATGTTTTATTCCTCCAAAACAACGCACTCCTCACACTTCAGTGGTCGGCGTTTTAAAAATTCACGAATTAACGGTCGAATTGATCCATTCATTAGATCTCACCTAGCGACTTTTTCCTGTTTTCTAGGCTCAAAATTTCGCTTGACGGGCGGAGATTTTTATCGAATAAGAAACCATCACTAACACCTATTTTGCAGAACAAGATGTCGCTGGGAAAACCAGAGATTATGTTGGGAAATAAATAGGATGGAAACTTTTCAGATTAATCACGTACGTAGTTAAAAATTTGCTCGAAACACTTAGACCAAATGAAGCAGCAAAATGTTCTTTGAATACAAAAATTATTCCATTTATTTCCAATACGTAGTTTTAAAAATTACCTGTTTTCACAATTCCCAGCAAGCTTTTAAGCGCGTCCAAAGATTCTCTCCAAATGAAAGGCAAATTTTCAACAGCTGGGTATTCGCAACAACTGACCGTTGCAGTATATATGGGCGTATCGTATTCATGGTACATAAAATCAGTAATGGTATCATCCGTAGCTAAAATATTCTCGGGGCAAGTCTCTTTCACTTTCATATGTTTCTTGTAGATTTCGGCAAACATCTCGTAGATATCGATAGCATCCTCAACTTTTGGATATATCAACCCCCGACTACCGCCTTCCAAATTGATTATTAAATCGAAATTTTCATCTAGCAACATATGCTTGAAAGCGGTAAGGATTCTATTCTGCAAGTTTCCGTTATTCCTATTTCCGACAGACATGATTTGCTCCCCAATTTGTTTGAAATCCGCGGTGATGTTATTGCAAGTGTAATTGTTCGCCCTATTGTTTCCAGGCATCTCCTTTGGATAGTCGCCCCAAATATTCTCGAATCCTATATCGATCACGGGAATTATATGAATGACTGTATTCTCTAGGATATTTAGGATATTCGGATCGCCAATTTTGTGACCCGTCAATAGATGACGCGCTAGATAGATTGATAATTCTCTTCCGATGGGCTGGGTAGCGAATATGTTGCCAATAATGGCCACGTGATATTTGAATTCATCGGTGAGTTCAGCCTGTAATATGTACAATTTAACAAATATACAGTGGCGGGTACATAAAGAGCACAGGCATCAAATTTCATTTGAATTAACCGCTCAAGCTGTTCCCGTTTAAATTTTTATTAAACTAGCGTGAGAGTCCCCGAGAAGCTTGCGTGTACTTCCCCTAGCTACGTATTCCAGAACAATAATTTGGCATTCAAAGAAAAAAAAAATAGTTTTACTTTTCTAGCAGGCACATAAATAGCACAGTTGTCGGTTCTGTAGCGAAATCTTATTATAGTGTTACGGTTCGAGTTATTTTGTACCAAAAAAGTGGTGTACTTACCACTTTTAAAATTAACGTTTTATTAATAACAAAAATTTAGGTGTTAGTATAATGGGACGAGGAAAACATTGCACACCAGAGAAAAGAGAGTTAATTTGCACCATGAAAGAGAAGGGGCGTATCAATTTCAGAAACATCACGAACATTAAATTGTTCACGTAAATTAATACAAAATGCGATAAAGCATATTCAGACGGAAAAAACTTTAGAAAACAAGAAACGGAAGATTAGGCCTCGTAAAACAACCTTACGACAAGACAACCTTATTCGTCGATTAAGTCAAGAAGATCCTTTTCGCACAGCTACACAAATAAAAACCGAATTTAATAAACAATTTGATATTGATACATCGAGAACAATATGACGTCGGCTGAAGGAATTTAACTTACATGGGTGTATTGCAGTACGAAAGCCATTCGTGTCAAATAAAAACCGTCAAAGAAGATTACAGTTTGCGAAAATGCGCAAAGAAAAGCCGCTTTCTTTCTGGAAATCTGCACTTTGGACAGATGAGAGCAAATACAACCGACTTGGGTCTGACGGAAAAATGTATGTGCGACGACCCATCAATCAGAGATTCAACCCTAGGTACACTATAAAAACATTGAAACACGGTGGAGGAAGCGTAATGGTATGGACTTCTACGACATGGCGTGGTGTAGGGCCTATGTTCAGAATTGCAGGAAAAATGGATCAGTATGTTTATCGCAACATTTTAGAAAACGTGATGGAACCATATGCTGATGAATTTCTCCCAGTAACCTGGAGTTTAGTGCACGACAATGATCCCAAACATATGGCGAGGACCGTAAAACAGTGGTTAGAGGAGAAACAGATTCGAGTGTTAGAATGGCCTACACAAAGCCCTGATTTAAATCCCATAGAAAATCTATGGGGGGATGTTGAGGTTGTTATAAAGTCTAAATCTCCAGCGACATTAGACGAATTATGGAATACTATTGAAGAAGCCTGGCATAACATTCCTGTAGAGAGATGTCAAAAATCAGTTGAAAGTGTGCCGAGAAGATGTGCAGCAATATTGGCTTGTAAAGGGTTTCCAACAAAATATTAAATGTAAAAGCAAGAAAGAATTAAAAAAAAAGAAATAATACAGTATTTCGTTATTGTTATTAAGTGCGCTATTTCTATGCCAATTTAAAAAATAATATATTTCTTTTTTTAATTTGTTTATCTTGAAGTTTATAAAATATTGTGTGTTTATTATAAACTGCATGCCATCTGCTACATTTTTGTTAAGCTAAGTTAAATAAATCACTTGTTAACATTTACAAATTTATCAATTCATCCATATCAATTTACCTGTGCTATTTATATGGCCGCCACTGTACATAAACGTAATAAATTATATAGAATTTGTTTAAAAAAAATGGACTTGTATAAATATACAAGAGATAACGTCTACATATTTAAAAGCATTTTGAATTGATACAATTGCGAATAATTTCAAGTTGACAGACAATGATATTAGATTAGATTAGTGGTCGAGATGGCTTCGGAGTGGTCGTCCTTTAACCAGTGAAGATACGCAACTCAATGTATTATTGTCGTTGAATGAAATCATCCACATCATACTCAAGAATTTGATACATCAAAAGCAAGTACCATTCTCCGCAAAAACAAGTATCGTCCTTACAAAGTCCGTTTAGCTCGATTTGTGCGAAGACGATGTCGATCAACATTAACAGTTTTGTTCAGAAATAATGCCGATGTGCGATGCGACATGCGACAACGATAAGCTGATCCCTAAGTTGGCAGTACTCCACCCTGATAACGAAAATCCCGATTTACCCAACCAGAGAATCTAGATGCAGCAGGATGGGGCACTTTGCATTATAAAAGAGATGTACGTTGATATCTTGATGACACGTTTCCAAACCGATGGATTGAGAGGAGAAGGTCAATCAAGTGGCCAGCGAGATCTCCCGATTTAACCCTACTTAAGGAGGGTGGGTGGAGTTACTTAAAAAGTAAAGTACACATTACTAAACCTCACTATACAACAACGAAATACCTGGGATCACTCCAGAAGTAATACATGCCGCTCAGACTGAATGTTATTAATTTGCCAAGAAGTCCAAGGCCAACATTTTCAGCATTAGTTATAATTTTTGTTAAATGGTGACTTTTCCCCAAACTCTCTTATGTAAGACGTGAGTATTTTTAGCGCCTATTCAAAAATGAATGAAAAATGCTACGTTACCAAAAAAGTATAACTTCAGAACTTTTTGAAGGTCATTGTAAAAACGATACAACTGCTGCTGCTTAAAATGTTGAGTTCTGGGCAGTTAAGATATTATTGAAAAAAAAAAAAAAATGGATTCCAATAATAACAAAATAAAATTTAAAATTGCTTTTTCCAAAATAGTGGCAACAACTTTTCCATTCTAAAAGGTCGCCATATTTAATTTTTACTTGATTATTTAAAACTTTCTGCTTTAAGAATTTTCATAGTCAAGTTATCACCTTCAGCAGAAACGTGCCTCCAGTGCTAGTGAGATCTTGTGGTAAAAGGTTTTAGTGTAATGTTTCAGTGTTCCAGTGTCGCAGTGTATGAGTACGAGATTTGGAAGATGGTCATTTCAGGCGAAACAAACCCAACATATAACACTCGATTCTTTGCGATATTTAACTTTTTATAACCGTTCTTTGGAATTCTGCTCTAAACTCTAGCTTTGCTCAAAAACTCAAAAACGTATGAAACAAATAAAAAATAAGACGTATTATAGAATTCAACAATATTTGCTTACTCCAAATACTCGAAAAGTCACCCTTCTTTTATAATATACAATCTCCATCATCGAAAAAAATTACATTTTTTTTTGTCGTAAGGTACAAGGCGGACAAAATTCGATATTTTTAATAGGGAAATTATATTTCTAAAGGAATTAGACCAAAACTGCCCTAAGCTTCTGCAGTTCGATTTTAAAGAGAAATCGATTGGTGAAATCCCTATTTTTATATCTTCCTTAATATAAGAGATACAGAGCGTTTTCTTAAAATGTGCAGACAGGGAATTAAGAGGGTTTATTCGGTAAAATTCATAATGTATTGAAAATTTGAAATTAATCATGACTAGAACTAAAATAAGTTGGTTTCTAAAATTCTTACCGACATATTTAAACGAAATATTTACAGAATTGTGTTGAACGATGTTGTTACTAAAAAATGCGTAAACATGATAAATTATACCAAGTGTTCGAATTGTCCGCCGTTCTTTTGTAAACATAATCGACACCGTTTTCTTTCATTTCAGAACATTTAGCCAATATAAAATAAATACGTGTATTGCTTAGTTATCTCCATAACCATCTTAAAATAATGTGAAACGAAGAAAAACAAATAATTTAAAAATTGTTTAAATAAAATAATCAAGTGTGTTATATCATTCTAAAGGTAATTTTATATGCTTTTCAATAGTGTAAAATATATAGGGCGTTCCATATAAAAAAACACAAGTCTTGATAATATCTCAAAAAATAAGAGTTTAAAAAAAGAAAAAATTAGAGCATAGGACTCTGCGTCAAAAAGGGCCCTAATATAGTTTTTTTTATAAATCAAGCATTTTCACAAATAAAAAAGTTACAAGGGTTTTTAGAAATTGCACATTTTAAGAAAACGCTCTGTATCTCTTATATTAAGTAAGATATAAAAATAGGGATTTCACCAATCGATTTCTCTTTAAAATCGAGCTCCATAAGCTTAGGTCAGTTTTTGTCTAATTCCTTTTGAAATATAAGTTCCCTATTAAAAGTATAGAATTTGGCCCACCTTGTACAATGAGCACTTCGGACTCGGTAACATCAACTCCAGCATGGAGTTCTTGCTCGCTTTGAAATTTCGTTACATACAGAAAAATTGCAAAAACTTAAAAATCGCTAATTATGGAGGGTAAGTCTGGAGGAACAGGCCAAATCCCAGGAGTGTACGTACACGTGAAAATAATGTAAAAAAGCTCACGTCTTTTTATTCGATTTTCATTTGTTATTGTTTTTGTTGTCAAGTTATAGCGAAATTAAAGAAAATTTAACTAGCATTGACTTATGAGACTCCCGATGCATGCAGTATGAATCTTTAAGCCAACCCAATTGAAACCGAAACGTAATGTTCCTAGACAGAGATCCCCACGCAGTGTTCATACAAAGACTATTTTGGCACATACGAATGGTAGATACTTATAAGACTTGACCATACAATAAAATTAAAAAAAAAATTCTATGCAACTTCATAACTTAATTATATGACTTACCTGATGAGTAATCTTCAAAGAATGAATCGTCATTGAAATATAATCATCGCCACCTTCAAACTCAGCAGCATCTGGATACTTGTTTTCAAAATTTGCCAGGATGTCGTAGAGTTCACCGTTCGAATGGTACTTGGGTTTGTAGTGATTCTCGCTGATGCCAAAATCATAGGCGCTAGCCCAATGCATGGGATCATCCGGCATTAACGTAACGTCGAACTTCAAGCTACCGTTCTTGGGTATCTCGATTTCCTTCGTATAACTTTCATATCTGAAAAGAACCTCTCGAAGTAGGAAAAGAAAAATAAATCGGATGCAAATTTCGTTTACCCTCTCGCAGAAACGGTTAGGTTATATTTCCCGGGTAAGAGAATCCTCCAGTAGTCCCCGTCATTAGCCGATTTGACAATGTGATTGTTGCCTTCCACCTTAATTTCAGCGTGAGTTATTGGTCTGCCTGTGGTACTCATTATGATGCCATGAACTCCTTTATGAACCTATCAATAGAAAAAGTACAAATAATGCTACATAACAGACGAATGTGCTCAGATTCAAAACGTACTTGTTCCATAAAAGTTATCAGAGCGTCTCTATTGTCTAACCATTTTTCAGGTAACTCGTTGGCACGAGGATACTTGTAACAACCAACTTCTAACGTCAATTCCATACAACCGGTTGCTAAGTAGTTCCAATCTTGCATACCTCCGGTTACTACGTACCATTTCGCTCCATTTGTAATACCTCCCTCAAAATGTTCCTTGGGGAACATTGGGCAAGGTTTACCGAGGTGCATCGTTCTATGTGCCTGGTTCAAGAGTTTGGATTATTCATATTAGCAATATGCACAGGAATTGTTCAATAGAAATCCGTTTAGAGATCGTAAACAGGTTTTATTCAATGGTTTTATTGCTGGTAAGATTTCCAATGCTATTTGCAGAAATTTTTTTAACAGCACAAACATGTAGAAGTCATAAAAGGACAATCCGGGACTATGTTCTTAAATTTTTCAACTCATACAAGCAAGGAAATTTTTAACCGTTTGGGCCGCGTAAAAGCAACTTAAAAACTGGTACTTTTTATCTGAATGAGTGAAGTTTCTGCGACGTATCTTCTTAATGTTGGCACGTAAACAATCTTGGTAATCAAGGAGTTGGTGTCAAAATTCCTTCAATGCGTTCAGTAACGTTCCAAGTCCAAATTCTTCTGTTCAGCAATGAGCTCCAATTAAAATCCAATCACCAACCAAATAATGAAACGAACAATCGAGAACATTTTCCGAAAAGCAATCTTCAACCGTTTAACATCTTCTTTTAATGCTGCAGCATATCTTGGATGGGAACAAACCTTTGTTAGATTCTCCCTTTTATTGAAATTTATTGTACCATTTACCACTGCCGTACAATAATAACAGTAGTCACCATATATTGGCGAAAATGTTGATACTTCTATATAATAATTACCTCTAAACCCTTCAACGATTGGAAGCACCGAAAGAATGTTATTCAAGTCAATTGAATGGTATTTAGCACTATCAAGTTGCCTCAGTCTAAAGTGTTGGACACAATTGACCACCAGATGGTACATCACATATCGTTATTTGGAAATATCTCCTATTTGGTACAAATTTCTGTAGGTTGACAAATATTATTTTCCAACTATGCAAACATGTTCTTAATACTTTGGCCCCCTTGTAGATTATCTCGGTATATCATCCGAGAGCGTTATCTTGCCAAGAAGTCCTTTTTACCTTATTATATTTTGATTGGTTAGATTATCTGCAGAGTAATGAGAACGATCTAAAAGCTTCCTCTTCGCGGGTTTCGCTATGTGTAAAAACTTTAGCTCGACGTTTCGCCGTTCTTCAGGATAACTGAACAGTTATTTATCCTGACGAAGCCGTCAACATGAACGGCGAAACGTTGAACGAATGTTTTGACACACGACGAAACCTGGAAGAAGATTCCAATTTTTCTCAATTGTTTGATCGCACATTTTTTGTTGGCTCGTCAACATCAAATTCAAATTTAATAAATAATTGGATTTGATTGGATTCTGGACGATATTAAGCTAATTTTTAAAACAAGTTGATTTTACACACATTTTCAGCTAAAAGGGTAAACCTCCTAACGACACTTTTTGGTGGATTTAACTTTTCAATAGCGTTTATATCTGGAAAGTCTGCTGCATTAGCCTATAAAACAGCTTATTCCTGAAAAATTTTTCAATTCCAATGATGCGTATATCTGCCATCTCCACTGTTTGCCTTTGTCTGCAAAATTACTGCAAACTCTACCATACACGGAGTATCAAATGGTACTGCGCCTGTCAGTCACTAAAACTATTTGTTTTTCTTGGTTGCTTTCGACAAAAATCAGTCATTGTTATTGCTCTTCGTAAAAAGATAAAAGTTAAAAGAAGGGGTGCTAAAGTAATTTAAAATTTTAACAATGATGATGTTCTAGAAATTCTTTTGGATCAGTGGGAAGTTTTACCACAACGCATTTCAAAAATAACAAACAGACGTTCCTGGAGACTGATCAATTATAGCGATATTATAGCTTGTTATATAATACCCAGTGATAAATGTATCGGCCAGAAAATTAGCGAGTAAGCTTACCAAGACATTGTAGAAACGGGCATTAAACAATTAAAAAATACAACTGAATTCCCTTGTCCTGAAGATAAAGTCGTGGCTACGTAGTCTAAACCTATTTCTATTGAACAATCATCATATATTTGAATAGGGAGTCAAACTATTTGGTTTTAACCAATAACTGAAGAAAACCAACCAAACCACTTAAGCAATTAATCACAACATAATTTGAAAAACGTACATACATCGTCACTTGCTATTTTACTCTAAATTCCTTTCATTTAAAATGTAAAACCAATAAGTGAACGATTTTTCCATCCAATCCAAGATTAATGCTTTCGGTCATTGGTTAAAATCAATCTTTTGACTTCATCAAAAGCTTACATTAGCATAAGTCGTCGCTAGATATCTGAAAACGTCATCGTCTGGGGCTTTATTTTCATGTATTTGATTATCTGAGGTGTCATCAAATGGATAATTGGCAACTAAAGCTCCGTTATGAAGATTTGCTGATAAAACAAAAGGTTCCGATTCTATCCACTGCATTACCGCCCTAGTTTCCGGTTCTGTATTTTGGTTATACTGTCAAGAATAGAGATTAGATTCAATAAAAAAAAATTAAATTGAAATATATTGACGGCTTACTTTGTTTGTGCCATATTGATCCGGAAAATTTCGGTTCAGATCGACCCCATGGGCATTGTCTCTACCACGGTTAGAGCTTGAATCACCTAGTTTAAGAGAAATGGAAACAAATAAATCTAAACGGCCAATTTAACAATATAAAAAAAAACACACGAGGAACGTAACTACAATTTTGGCCATATGTATTACGCAACTATTGGGAAATTGCTAAATCTTCGAAACAAACAAATTTCCAGGTATACAGATTTAAAAACAGTTTTATTGGTTTGAGTGTGGCTGCTTTAATTAATCTAACATGTCGAAAACGCGAGAGTTGCCGGTTGCTGAAACACTTCAAATAGTGTTGTCGAAATCTTCCGATTTATTTCAAGTGGTAAGCAAAAAAAAATAAAGTGTTCACGCTGTGCTGTACAAGGTACATTAAAACGTTTTCACGGAACTGGTTTTTAGATAAAAATAGAAAGAAAAGTGAACGAAAACGCGTTACTGCAGCAAGTGATGGTAAGCATTTGGAAAGAACGGGATTACAAGATCGAAGAAAATCATCAAAAGTTTTATCTATTGTAGTGGGTAAACTGCGAGAAGACGACTTAAAAAAACAAATTCAAATGGCCGTATAGACCGTGGAAAATACAGGGCCATAAGTGACAGCGTCCTTACCGTTCTAAAGAAGTTTTAAGAAAATAAGGCCCGACTTTTAGAATAGCTTGCACACCAGATCTGCCACCCATTGAAAATTTTAAAGCACCAAACACACAAAGGATATTAAAAATATTGTAGAAGAATGGGAAACTAGAAGTACTGATATCTGCCAAAAACTTATTTTGACAATCACATTAAAGATGTGCTACAAAATATTAAAATATAATAAATTATTATTGTTACTGTTATTATTAGCGCAGACGGTAGGCGCAACGTTGGCTCTCGATCACGGGTAGCTTGGCTTAAACGTGAACATTTTACACTATTGGCCGAACATTGGCTCCCAACGTTCTCGCATACTTACTGATCTTTGGGCGAATTATCCACTTCGGCGTGGGCCGACCTTTAACAAACGTTCTCTGAAAATTGGCTCACTGTTGTCTACCGACCGTGACACATGTTTACAACGCTTGGCAACCGTTTTTCAACCGACGCTGCACCGACTGAATTGATTCAACATCGACTGACTATAAACTCAAGCGTTTACTGCTAAGCATAGCTTGATTACCATCGACCAACGCTTAACCGATTGTGTCGACCAAAAGCCAATGGATACCCAAGGTTAAATAAGCGCCGATCGTACGACGTTGTAAGTGAAGGCCAACCATCAGCCAATCAACTGTGCTATAGGGTTTACACATACTACGAGGGATGCCTAATACATATGGCCATATAGCACGAAAAAATGGTACTTACATTCACGTATACATGATGGATGAAATAAGAGTTGCTTTAAATCTATTCATTGTAAAAGTTTTTGCAACTCAACAACTATGAATTGCAGGTCATGTGTTAATAGGAACTTTTTGCTCGGTATATTCCTTTTTGTATACTACGAGGGTGGTTCAAGAAGTTCTTACAAAATCTAAGAGATGGCGCTCGTAGTATCGTAAGTGGTTTGTTTCTGACAAAGATCGTTAGTCACTAGACAGCTGTCAAAGTCTCAGTTATATCGATCACTCGGTTTTATTTTTATTGTCGATTTAAGCAAGTAATTTTTGTTTATGTAGAAAAATGGAAAAAGGTGAGTTTCGAGCGTTGATTAAACACTTATATTTAAAAGGCTGAACATCGAAAGAGGCCAAAGCTGAGTAGGATGACGTTCATGGCACATCTGCTCATGTGTTAGCAACTATTTACGATTGGTTAAATCAGTTTAAACGTGGCCGTACATCCACAAAAGATGATCATCATTCTGGACGTGACTACCCCCGAAATGATTGACAAAATTCACGATATGGTTCTGAATGATCGACGAATCAAAACGTGCGAAATAGTGGAGGTCACAAGAATAGCGCAAGATACAGTGTTTTCAATTTTGCACGAAAAATTGAGTGTGAAAAAAATCTCGGCAAGATGGGTGCCGGGTTTGCTCTCAAGTGCAGAATAAACGCAATCGTGTGGTCGACTCTGAAGCTGTTTTAACGCTTTTCCGTCGCAATCCTGACGAGTTTCTCCATCGATGCAAAACTATGAACGAAACATGAAATAGGCTACTACACTTCAGGGATAAAGGAACAATGAGTCTTTGAAGGCGAACGAGCTACGAAGAAGTGGTGGATGGTGAAATCGGCCGGCAAAGTGATGGCCTCGGTTTTTTGGGATGCACGCGAAATCATCTACACCGATTACTTGGAAAAAGAACAAACAATAGCTGGAAAGTATTATGCCTCGTTATTGGATCGGTTGAGCGAAGAAATCAAGAAAGAACATCCTCATTTGAAAAAGAAAAAGGTCCTCTTCCATCAAGACAATGCATAGGTGCACACCTGCGCAGTTTAGATGACCAAAATTATGGAATTAATGTTCGACATCCACCGTATTCACCAGGTTTGGCCCACAATGACTTCTTCTTATTTCCAAATATGAAAAAATGGTTCGGCGGACGACGGTTCACGTCGAACGAGGAAGTCATCAAATGCCTATTTTGAGGACCTTCCGAAATCCTACTTTTTGGAGGGCTTAAGAAAGCTGAAAAAACGCTTGGAAGAGCGTATGGCCAAATGGAGATTACGTTGAAAAATAAATAAAAATCTACAGAAAACACTTTGTTTTTCTATCTTTTTCTGATGACTTATTGAACGATCCTGGTATCTCACAAGGAAAGCTCTCCAGCTCTCATTTGGAATTGGATGAAACTTAGCAAGGATGTAGATTCGACACCTGGAGAGCTTTCCTTGTCAAGTCTAAAATTACTATTTAAAAATTTCAATCTGGGGACATTAAGTGAAATAAGATCTAAAAATCTAACAAAATAAATGAAAGGAATTATTAAATAAATAAATAACATTCTACAATTACAGAAATTAGAATAACATGACCCAGATGCGGTTTTGATAATCCTTATCGATTAGTTTCCTTTCTTTAGTTCCTTTACTAACCTCTTGTATGTAATGTAATAAATACTAGAAACATGCAGTACCTTCGCGAGACATTTCATATCCATCGGGATTCATACTGGGCATGATGTGGATCCTCGTGGTGTCCAGTAACTTCGTTATTCGATCATTGGTGCCGTAATTTTCGCAAAGGTATTTTATCAGCAGCAACAATAGTTCCCTTCCGACAACTTCATTACCGTGCATATTTGCGATGTACTTAAACTCTGGTTTTCCTGTAATTATTATAAATTACGACGTATGCGCAAGATGATTCTTATCCAGCAATCTTCTATAGTTAAATTTCTGTACCGGTTGCATGTTCTAAGAAGGCGATTGTCTATACATAATTCGATCATTCTGGCACTGCATTTTACATTTTTAAACATCAAATGTACAATAATATGGACATTGAAGACATTCTAGCAAAATGTGCAAATGTGCAGATTTCGATACTTAATATAAAAAAAATAATATATCTAATTTCTTTATTTGAAAAAACTCAACGGCAACTCTATAAGCTCTACAAACTGAAATGTTTTAATCATCTACTAAAGGGAATATTACATTTTGGTGAACACCCGGTACATAAATTTTTCCAAACAATACATAAAGAACATGTTTTAGTTTCCCAAACACCGTTTTTTAGTAGTGACTTCGTCGAATTCTCGTTCAGGTTTAAAAAATTTCCGCCAACAGCCATTTTATCAAATACTCGTGGCCACAAATTGCACTCTATCATTTACTAAAATCAAAATATTTACGGACTATTTACTATTTATCATTTCTTCGTAGCAAAATATTCCAAAAATTATGCTAGCAATCATAGATCAGGGATCAGCAACCTGCGGAACCAGAGCCACGTCCGGCTCTTTAATACATAATTGCGTCCCTTTAAGTTACTAAATAATATGCGTATAACAAAATAACATTTATTATTGAAGACGAAAAAAGACAGCTTGCAAACTTTCCTAAGTTTTTTAAACACCTTAATTTCACCAAGCACTTACAGTGGTAAATATGAAATTCAAATTTGGGGAGAAATTTAAAGAGTTTAGAAAGGGAGAGGCGACCTTATCGTTTTTATTGAGACCTCCCAAAATTAATTTTGCCGATTTGAACTTGTCAACTTTTTGCGATATTCATCAAGCAGCTTTTCAACTAGAACTAGCAGATTTAAAAATTAAGGAAATTTGGGGTTCAAAATTTAAAAGCGAATCAAAAAATATAGAAAGACAGGAATCTACTTTTGCTGCACACTGAGATAGAAAAATCTTTAAAAGCAAAGTGAATTTGTTTTTAATACTTGGAATAATTTGCCCAAAAAATTATAAATATATATAAATTAAAAATTTATACATTTTAACTTATTAGTTTTCGCGAACAGATATTTTCGAACACAAATTTTATAAAAAATTAATTAAATGGCCGACATCTTATTTTTAAAAATAAATTAAGAAACCGGCTGAACAGTGCGAGGCTATTGTCTTGTCTTGAAAATGAAAGTAACGTCATATTTATCAAAGTTTGACGACTTTCTCGAAAAATCCCGCAAGAAAAATTTCATTAGAAACTATATATTGTTCTTATTTTTTTATAAAGTCTATATTTTAAATATTTGAAATCCCAGCTTACTGTTTTGACAAAATATAAATTCATATGTAATAATGTTTAAAATTATACAATTATGACTATTGTAATATTGATAACAAATAATTAAATTGCACGTTTCAAGTTTAAACTTAAAAAATGTTAATAATTGAAACTGCTGATTTATGGCACCGAAAGTATTATGTTGCTAAATATAATTCTAAAAATGGCTTTCTACAAATAAAAAAAAGGTCGCCGACCGCTGTATTAGATTATAAACAATTCAAATGTGTTTATTAGTCTTATGGAAAAAGAGAATTTAGTGGAAGGGCGAGAATAAAAAAAAAACACTACTATCTTATTTACAAGAAGTACAAAATATTGAAACCAAATTTAATTACTTCGGATAACCACAACAAATAATAGAATTTGGTGATCAATGTAAAGCTACAAGAAATGTTTTTTTTTTCCCCAATGATAGAGCATGACAAAGAGGCTGATGGCCAATCACCATTATTGTTGTTTGGTAGTCTAAGTTGGCACAGAGGAGTACATGTTTCGGATGTTTCATAAAAAAAAATGATCAACAAAAAAACACACAACTGGATAATTAAAGGATTAGCTAAAAACCAAGGTTTTAAAAGACTGTCGCCTTTTCTTAATCTCATAGAACATATTTGGGTAAAGAGCAAAATAATAACAGAAGAATAGTGCGTGAAACGAATTTTTTTGTTTTCTTATTCAACGAGAAAGGAGCAAAAGCAGCATTAGTCGAAAGATTATTCATAAAAAACGCGTTTATAGGAAAAGAGGGATAAATGTTTAAGAAGGTTGTTACTCCATTATATTGTTCAAAATTATGGATTTCTTCGAAGAAAAGATTGATAATACAATATCTGAGAAAAGGACAGGATAAAGAAATTCTTATTTTCATGTAAGAGTTGAAAGTGAAAGATGTTTGAGAAGTGATATAGGAAAACCAACTGGGCTGACTCACGTAAGAACAATTAAGCAAGAAAAGATGGTAAGGGTAAGCGGAAGAGGTCACGAGATAACGAAGAAAGAGGTAGAACGATATACTGAAAATAATTCTGCATATGAAAGGATTAGAAGAATGATGGGAAGGAGACAAAAAGGCGAACTCAACTGTACCAGCCTCAGACTAAGAAGGATATAAGAGGTAAAAACACAAGTATGTTGTAATATTCAATATTATTTTTCTAAATATTTATTTTGGTTTAAAATCCAAAGATCAATTTTGCAATCCTTTAATGTTAATGTATTGAGTCGCTACAGTTTGATTGCACTAATGCATCAAAATTTACCAAAGTTTAACCTCTTCAAGGACAATCACACATACGTGTACAGTTGAACAGTTATGAGATAAAACTTTATTTCTTAAGTTTCCACTACTTCGCAAAAAATCTGCCTAATGTGATCAAAATAGTAATATACATGGCCACGGTATGGAAATAATTTCTGGATAATCGGTGAACCAGTTTTTCACCGGTCTGGATGTGTGAATTGGACCATTGTCTTGAACTAAGGAAATAAGACCGTCTGGAAGAAAAACACCAACATATGGTAGAAAAATCTCTTTTCTGTAGGTTGGACAATTTCTCCAGGCCCACTGACATACATCCACCCCCAAAAATCACAACTAATTCAACCAGATCCTCTTATTGACTGAACGTTTTGGGGCTCGTATCTGATGTTTCAGCATCAGAATACTCACGCTATATCGTCCGATGTGGAGAAAATATTCTTATCGCAAAAGACCTCATCATCCCAGTTCTGATTTAGGTTTTCTTCAGCTGTTATTTCAACTTTTTTTCACTGGTTTTCTGCAGAGGCTTCCATTTGTATGAATTAGTCGGATTTGTTTTTATAGTCAGTCAATACTCTATTTAAAAAGCATACGTGCTCAAACACAAGGGTCTGATAAGCGTTTTTTTTTTCGACAAATCGACTTTTGCAACAAATAAAGTTGTTACAATTCTAACGAGTAGCCAACTGAATTTCCCCACAATGCCTTTTCAGAAGAATAATAAAACACGAATTGGTCTTATTGGCATCTCACTAACGTCATCTGGTTTGTGCAGGTTTCAACTATTTCAACTATCTTTGCATTTGTATTTTGCGGATGAGTTTGTTTTAATAGTACCAAAGCAGATTTCTCGCTATGAATTATTAATTATTAATATTGCATTAATTATCAGTTAAGAAATTGACGACTAAAACTTTAAGTTGATTTCCACCTTCTTATCACACGCAACCTGTAGACATGATACCTACAAACTTACTGGTTTTTTCAAATGTAATTTCCTGAAAAATTTTCTTGAAATTTCCTACATCTGTAAGTTTAAGCGTTGTCAATGAATACTACGCATTTTTGCTTTATTAGAACGACAATTAGATCTAGCTACTATATGATTATTTCTCTGCAGCCTGCTTTTCCTGTGAATTGCGGTTAAATTCAAGATACGGATATGGCTTAAATACCAATCGAAGTAAGTAGAAATTGCAGTTGTAGTGTGGTGCGTGATAAGGGTTAACCGCAATCAATCCAAGCTTGTGTTTGATTTATTATCTCTTCTTATAAGGTAAGAAATGTCTGTTGTCAATAATAATTTTTTTAAAAATTTCTTTTTTTTATCTTTTGATTTAATATAACCAAATTGAACCAACAAAACTAATTGAAATTCTCCACTTACCTAGTATATGTTTCGTACGCGTGCTGCTCAAGACCATTACGTACAATTCCCTTCCCTGTACAGATTTTCCTATACTCTTCAAGTCCGTTATGTTTGGGTATGTCGTATTGTAATCCATCAAAAAACGCTCCATTTCCTCGTAGTGATGGTGTTTGAAATCATCTTTTGGGTTAATCATAAACCCGTACTTATCGAAAGTTGATTTGGTTGCATTTCGAAAATGTTTGTATTCTGTTAGAAAGTACATAGTTTTGATTTTGTTCGCTTTGTGAAGAGAAATAAGAAGAAAAATATTTTATTTACATTAATTTGCTATTATCCCAATTCTTTCCAAATTTACGTTCAGAAGGAATCAATGTTTTTTAAAGCATTGGAGAAACGATATTGAATGAATGTGGCTAAATTTTTTTTTGCCACAATCTCTGCATGTTTTGAAAATAAATATTTGACGTTGCTTACTCTCTTGCTTATTGTCGTTTATATTACTTTCAAAACGTTCAAAATGTGTTGAACACATGACTTATTTATTTACAGAAATAGACACTTGATAGCTTCAATTCAAATAAAATTAGACATCTTAAACAACAATCTTTTTTACATCATAAGTCTTTTAAGTCTTTCTATCAAGCACCCTATTTCCAAGCTATTTTAGTTATTTTGTCCCTATTCACCTAAAAGTCATTTTTGGCAACCGTTTGCAAATATTTACAACATTCTCTATCCGCCGAAAAAAACATTTTTGAGCAACGGAAGATTTTCGAGCATTTATATTCGATTCGGTTTAGTACATCGAGCATCATCGGATGCCAAATTGTTTACAAGTATACGTAACTATTCAAAGTTAGGAGACGATGCGCTCGGGTCAAGTGATACTTTGATGAGACCCTTTTCAGTTCAGAGTTTATCAAGAAGATTCAAGGAAAGAAATTTTAAATTATAGAAAATCAAGCTCGAAGAGTTTTTGAAAATACATTTGCTCTATTTACTCGTAGTGATGATGTTTGAGATCATCTTTTAATCATAAACCCGTATTTATCGAAAGTTGATTCGGTTTCAATCTTTCTCTCAAGCACCTCGTTTCTAAGTTATTTTAGTTATTTTATAATCTAAAGCTGCCCATTTACCAGAAAGTCATTGTTAGCAAACGTTTGCAGATATTTGCAAGTGTATGTTAACATTCTGTATTCACCGAGAAAAAAAAAACATTTTTGAGCAACAAAAGATTTTCGAGCTTGGTTTTGCGGACATCGGATACCAAGGTTTTCAAGTACCAGTAACTATTCAAAAATTTACAAATAGTTTTTTTTTTTAAATTATCGACAATATTGCCAAGACAAACAACACCTCCAGGAATTTTAGGAGACGATGCGCTCGCGTTAACTGGAACCCTATTTAGTTCAGAGTTTATCAAAAAGGTTCAAAGGAAATAATTTTCAATTAAGCTGGAAGGTTTGTTAAAAATGCATTTGGGCCTTATTCGTCTGTTCTCAAGTATTAAGGCAGCCAATGCTTTTGGAACCTCAAAAAGGCACAGATGGTTGTATTGCCTTCTATAGACCTACATAAAACGACATGATGAATCTTCGTTGTTAAGTTATGATATGCTATCTCCGCCGACAAAACAAGAACGCGCACAAACAATACAATTTCTTTGACTTTATTGAGTTCAGTTGAAACATGTACAAATGCAAACGAATGCTTATAAACGTTTACAAATGCGCGTTTTTTCTGCACCCACATCGTATTTGCAAATATTTCTAAACATTTTGCAGAATAAACACTTTAATAATAACGATCTAACCGCAAAAAATCAAATTATTTTGCTAGTTGAAGTTTAAAATTTCCAGTTAAAATATTTTAAAAGACATCGTATTTAAATTAGAGAGTGAATTGTTTTCGTTGAATCAAATTAAAAATAAATTGATCCATTTTCATTTTTTGTTCGTTTTACCAAATAAATATTTGTATTTTCCAATGCGTAAATATCAATGATTATGTGACAAAATAACTTTTTTTTTAATATTTAATTTAAATTGTAACTAGACTAAAAATAGCTTGAATGTGAAAAAACAACGCCACCAATTAGTGTTTTTTAATGGTAGGTGAAATTTTGTATTATTATGAAAGAATGGTCTAGGATAATTTGCCGATGTGATTTGTGATTAGAAATACTAACCAAGGATGTAGGAAAATACAGAGTGTACCTAAAGAATTAATCTACAACTACTAAACTAGTTGGTGAATGCTCCAAATTAAACTCCGATTTCGACGATTAGGCTAATGATGGAAGACACCACATGCGGTTAATTTTTTATTTATAAAGATTGCAAATTTTCTCCCCAAATAAGGGTATCTTCAGGCAAAACAATGGTAAAGAACATATATGATAAATGTGTGGAGAGAAATTTGAAGTAAAAAATAAAATAAAATCTTACAATTTGTAGTTAGTCGTCAAATTTATTTGAGAAAAATGTATTAATTCCATTTTATTATATTTTAAAAGTTCTAGACACAGAGAACTAATGAAGAGCTTATTTCCAAAATGCAGCTAATCCATTAATTTCTAAAGGATTTGCGTTTTTGAAATAAGCTTTTGAAATACAATCTGGTGAACAAAGAAAAGGATTTGTTCTCTACGTCTGGAACTTATTAAAACTATATTAAATTGCAATTAATATGTTTTCCTTAATTAAATTTGATGACCATCTATAAGTTACAGGACTTTAAGATCCACATTGTAAATGTCGTTCGTCTTTCTACTTTATTTTTAACTAGGATGCCGCAATGTTCGGGAATTGCAGGATTGTGCCTATTATATTAATGGTAGAACATCAACATTTCCGTGTACACAGAATGATCGATACGTAGCGAACTAATACGAAGAATAAGAACGGTACATAACGAATACCTGTATGTTATTATGTATTTTGTTTCTACGTCTAGAAGTAAAGTCAACGTAATGTGGACTTCACATGTCTATTTCTAGAAATGTTTATGATTTTCACTTAAATCCCACCAATTTAGATACATCTGTTTCCTTGAAAAAAAAAAATAAATGCAACAAGCATACTTAGCGTATTAGAACGCATTCGAAATCTACAGAGTATTCAGTATAGAACACCAAAGTTTGCCAAATTCCCGAAATATAATCTTTTTTCTGTACTCTCTGCATAGGAAATTTAGATACATCCCTAACGTTTTGATTTCTTTTACATCCAAATGGTTTCTTTTGTTAGCATTGTTTGGTTACCATGACAATAGTCAAGAAAACATACTGAAATTGCTGTTCTTAACTGTTGATTTAGAACTTTAAACGTGAGTAGCTATGTGCTAAGTAAAATACATAAAAAGAGAATTAACACGTATGATTAGTTAAGGATAACGTAAGCATTCCGAAGTGTAGCACTTAGTATGCTAAGAAAAGTGCAGAACAGTTTTTTTTTATTTTTTTTGTTTTAATTTTAAATTTATGCTGATATATTTACTTATTGTTAGCTTATATGAAATTTTAAAATATTTTACACGTGTCTTTTTTCCCTTAAAGAGATGCATTAGCATAGAATTAATGTTTCCAGTAACACCAAATCTTAGTTTTGGCAAATGTTTTCGATTGTGAATATCGTCCGTCAGCATAGTGCAACTTGTCCATCCTGCAGGGTAAGATACAACTTTATTTCCTATTACCTAACTCGTCTCCACTTAGGCTAGAAGCCACAGTCTAAGATCGCTAACATCAGAATGTTTTTTTTTTGTTATTCCGACAACCAAATAATACTGTCACCAGAAAATTACCAATATACAGGTGTCTCGCCGGGAACTGCATCGATCGATATAGGATGGAACAGAGTGTTTCCATTTAAAATAACTAAGTTGACAGTTGTTTCCGATATAACCAGAAGTGTTAAAAATATTTTAATTCAATAGTACGTATCGCCTTTAGTGTATTGTCAAGTTTTCAGAAATTTCCATTGTATACTCTCTTATATATCAATCGATGCAGTTCCCGGCGGGGCACCTGTGTGCAGAAATAACTCTTTTATTTTCAATGCTAGACATATGTACCATTTTCAAAAAACGTTAAATTTTCCATATGATGGGTGAAAAAAGGTTTTTGGCGCTACTTAAAAAAAATCGGCTTCAGGTGTTTGAATTCGGGGCAATTTGATGTTTAATACAGAATACCCTGTACGTTCTGAAAGTGTTTTAATACCATGTGTCTAGGTAAAGCTAAGTAGGCAATTTAATCTCGCAAAATAATTACGCCAGAATGTGATTGCATTTAAGATTTTTTTAAGGAAATAGGTACCTAAATTTAGCCAATTTGCAACAAAATTATATCTCGAAATCTGTTAGAAAAAAAAAATCCATATTATATTGATTTATTAAGACGGAAGAACCAAACACGTAATAGTATACAGAATGTTCCATTTAATATACAAAAAATCGTATCTGGTTATCCAGTGGTCTATTATGTAAAAAGAGTTCGACTTCCTACTATTCACATAATAGGCACAATTTTAGAGGTTGAGAGACCCTGTATACAATTGTCATATATGTTATATTATTTTATTCCATTCTTAACCTAGTCCTCCAATTATTGGAGCTTAATTCGGAGCGTTAATAAACCAGTTTGCCGCATTACCTCCCCCTAATAGCTACATATTCGTTACATACAGAGTATGGCAAATTATGAAATCGAGACTTAGCGAAATAAAATACACATGTTTTCCTTTTAAAAATCATTTATTTATGTACAAGATTCTCGCATATAATTTATATATAATCTCAAAAATTACATGTGCATATTTTTATACCAGAGTTTGTTTTCTTTTCTGTCAAAAATGATTGTTTTACAAAAATATCGATTCGTTTATAGATTGTGTATGTACATCATTATATAAAAATTGAGCAGTTTCACTATATTAAAAGTTAGTTATTATAAATAAAAATTTACAGACACAAAATGTATATACAGAGTCGAGAGTAAATGTAAAAAAAAATGTAAATAAATAATAAATAACCCCGAACAATACGTAACAATATTTGTAACAGTTTTTGGGGTCTATTCTAAAGTTCGCACTTTAGAAAACAGTACGTGGTCTTATTGTATAGTATTATTCGCTTTTTCTATTTACAAAATTAATATATCTTTTTCAGTCGTCCGATTTTCTTTCATCGATTCATCAATGACAATTTAGCTAATTTTATTACTTGATGGCAGATGATAGTCAACCAACTGCTGATGCTTAGCAGCTGCTAACAGCTGTACTTTCTTATGGAATATAATTTATAGACTACCAAAATGTTAACAAAAAATCTCAATATATTGCAAAAAGAATTCAATCTTTTATAGGCAGGTAAATTGAAACCTGAAAACACGCAAACGGTAATATGTTTTATATTGAAGTTGGATAAAACACTGACATGTATTTTAGGCTCTCTCTAGGTCTCTCTTCTACAGCCAATTAAAGTTTATTATTTTGCTCTTTCTTCGTTGCAGTTGAATTTTATTAGGCACTCAAGATAACTATATTTAGAACATTTATATAGGGCGTTTTATGGAATAATCTTTAAATAAAGTAAATTTAAGATTTAAGATATCTGCAAATACAATACAGAAGTCCTCTTTATCCCTTACAAATTTATTTAAAATGTGCTTTATATGACTAGTTTCGTTTGTTTTTTTTTTTTTTTTTAGTTTAGTTTGTTCCATCATCAGCCAGCATAAAAAAAAATATATAAAAAAAAAGCTTCATTAAATAAAAATGTTTGTTGTTGAAATTGAAAAATGACTTGCAATGGTAAAGTTGATCATTAGTAAAAGATTGAAAAACGCTGCAAGTAATGCAAATCAAAATCGGTAAAAAGGAGATAGGAAATCGGGTAAACATAAAACATCGAACATTACAGCATGTACATTTATTGCTAGTTGACGAGGAACAGGAAGAGAGACTAATTTTCCTGAACTAATATACTAAGTTTCTAAGAAGGGAACAAGTTAAAATTTGGTAAAGGAACTGAAAATTTAAAACTTTTTGTACAAATGCAGAAATTGCAGTGTTTATTACGTAGAGCGTACTGTATGTTAAAAAAGAATGCATATACACTTATTCTGCCCCAGTGCAACCCATTGAATGCGTTGATAGTAAATCTAATGGTGAAAAGTTTGCTGTGTCCCAACACTTCCATGACAACAACTCTCCCTAACATGCTGCAACGCTCGATATTGTTTTAAATTCTATTTTATTTATTTACAACTTTTTTCAGCCTTTACTAATAATCAATATTAAAATAATTTTTCAATTTCAACTTTCACATTTTAATTTTTAATTAAGGTAGTGTATACTTGTAGATTCTAGCTAGCGTAGGCGTACGTCGAAACTAGTCCTAGAACACATGTTAAAGAAACTTATAAAAAGTACAGAGGAAGCACCGTATTTCTCTTTGATATCTACAAAGATACATTTTACAAAAGGCAATCAATTAACCCTTATCCGTACACCATGTGTTCGTCGGACACACAATAATGAACTTTGGTGCATATCTCCCGGGCTACTTCAAATAAAGAATTTACATTCTAAGTAATCTTCAATTACGCAATTTCCTACATACGTATCGCAAAATAAAATTTTCTAACCGCTGTAAAACTGTATAAAAAAATAATATCAAATTTTACAACGCAGACGGGTACACGTGTCCGTTGGACGCATAGGGCAATATCCGTTATTGTACTCTGCGCATGTCATAAGTAAACGCATTGTGCGGGAAACAAAGGTTGATGCTGTTACTGTAGGTGTTATGTTCTACTTATACTTGTATTTGTTGCATTTTGTGAAACATTTACATTGAAAAAGCAAGTAAAATGCCGAAACGGCCGCTTACTGAAAAGGAATTGCAAGAAATTGTTGATAATTTATCAGACTTTGAGAATGACGATAATGGTGATGATACATCTAATAACCTCGTTCTTTGGCTTATTGATGACAGCTGGACATTTGAAAATGAATTTTACAAGTTACGATATTTTATGGAATGCAGTGTATGGACCTCCGATATTTCGTGCTACAATGAGTATCAAACGATTCAAGCAGCTTTTACGATTTATTAGGTTCGATGATAAATCAACGCGGTGTGCACGACGCAGAAATGATAAATTGGCACCAATTCGTGATATCTTCGAAAGAATAAATAAAAACTTGAGTAAACATTACCTCCCGGGAGCCAATATTACCGTCGATGAACAACTTGTCCCATTTCGTGGGCGATGCCCATTCAAGCAGTACATGCCAGCCAAACCCGACAGATACGGCATGAAAATATGGTGGACATGCGATTCGTCAACATACTATCCTCTAAAAGGAATTCCTTATACAGGTGAGAAAATATATTTTTTCAATATTAGCTTTATTTGCACGTCATGTTTTATAGGCAAAGAAAACAACAAAGTAACGAAAGGATTGGCTTCTCATGTCGTTGTGTCACTTACTGAACCATACTTTCGTTCTAATAAATGTAACTTTTGATAATTATTTCACAGATTTAAATTTATCGAATACATTATTAGTCAATGGACTGACATCTGTTGGAACAGTGAGAAAAAATAAGCAGTTTATACCGAAAGAGTTTCAACCAAGTAAATACAGACGAGAATATAGTTCAGTTTTTGGTTTCACTAAAAACGCCGCCTTGGTCTCTATGTACCAAAAGCTCGAAAAGCAGTCATCCTACTCTCTACAATGCATAGTTCAGCCACAGTTGATGAAGACAATAAAAGAAAACCAGAAATTATACTAACGTATAATGAAACTAAATGCGGTGTAGATACATTAGACCAACTTGTTCATGAATATACATGTAAAAGACGAACAAACAGGTGGCCATTTGCTTTTTTTATGAACATGTTGGATATGGTGGGAGTTGCAGCCTATGTGGTATGGTGCAATCTACATCCTGACTGGAATAGTGGCAAACATGAGCAAAGACGTCTTTTCCTTACTTTCATAGCAGAATCACTTATCAAACCACATATGCAACAAAGAGATATTCATAGATTACCAAAAGGAGTTCGACAAGCTATAAATGTATTTCAGCCACCAAATAATAATGGTGAAAATCAAGTGTCTGTTGCTCCTGCTAAAAAGAAACGTTGCAGCATATGTCCAACACATAAGTCCAGAAATCAAAAGCAAACATGTGATATCTGTTCAAAGAATGTGTGCAACGAACACAGCAATGTACGAAGAATTTGTAAAAACTGTATAAATACATAATTCTTTCCATTGTTATTTTGTTTAAAAGTTTGCTAAATTTAACAGAATATATATTCCTTTTCCCACACCGACCAATTGTTTCATATTATCCCTGTCTAAATGACAATGAATATATTAATTTTAGTAATGTGTCCGCCCGTTTATGCAAGTAAAATTAGCCGCCCGGATAAGGGTTAATTAACACAACTAGTTCACTATAAGCAACATGAGAGACTCTTCAAATTAGCAAACAATCAATACACATAAAGCACCAGTTCAAAAACTACAAAATATCTAGAATTACCACGAATTTTAATTTGGAAATCGCAAAAATTTTAAACAATTTAAGGAATTATTAAAAAATCGTTTATTAATATTTTATTTTAACCATGGTCTCGGTCAACTTTCTAAATAATCATGAACCAATGATGTTTTTGTAACTTCATCACTCAATTTATTTTAGTGATATATGTGAAACTTGATGTTTTGTTAAGTTTTACTTGATTTATTAGGCTCGTTTGTCCATCAAAACTATTCGACGTGATTCTACTTAGTTAAAAAAAAAAATAAATACATTTTTGATGCCTATGTAATATATGTAGTGTAGTGGTAACAG
Source organism: Oryctes borbonicus (assembly GCA_902654985.2). Taxonomy (NCBI): domain Eukaryota; kingdom Metazoa; phylum Arthropoda; class Insecta; order Coleoptera; family Scarabaeidae; genus Oryctes; species Oryctes borbonicus. The sequence goes on along the minus strand of LR736892.1, from coordinate 3,633,639 downwards.
CAACGGTTGGTGATTCCTTGCATTATACTAAGCAACGGAAATACACGACGAAGTTAAATCGTTGTGCACGCCCCCTCGTTTATATCATCACCTACCGCCGCTAGTTGCATGTAACACATGATACTTATTAAAAAATTTAAAATTCTGGATATCACTTTTTAGTAACAGAAGATGAAATTAAAATATATCATTATCAAGAAGAATATCAAGTAGAATCGATTATTTGTGAAACGTTATTAAATACATTTTATCAAATATACGGAAACTACTTTGTAACTCTGTAAAGAAGAATGAAATCAGTAGCTTGTACCTTTTTTAAAATCGCTTTAATTTTGAAAGAAATAAAGACGAGATTATAACGATATTTCCAATATTTCTGATGCTTCTCGTACTCCCTGATACTTTTGAAGGCCGCTTTTCTCTGTCAACAATACTTAGTTCGAGGGACAACGAGTTTAATATTCATAACAAAGCCTTAGCTCAAATAAAAGTCATTTTCTATAACAACAACCAGGAAAAATTTTTAGGTAAACCCTATATAACGTGTCACCCAAACTTTCTAAGTGTCATTTTTTTTTAATTTTTTTTAAGTTTAAAAATGTGAAATCTCAACCCTAGAATGAATATGTTGGACCTAATAGGCCCAAATGTGTATTAAATTGTTAATAGCATTTACTGACGTATGTTATTTAGAGAAGTTTAAAAAAAAACTAAAGAAAATAATTTTTCAATAGAAATAATTTAAAATACACAATACTTGAGATAATTTTATAATAATAGGTAACTTGAATCTTATATATTAATAATGTTGTCAATTTTACAATAAAAATCATATTAAATCGCATATTTAAGCGATAATTTCGATAAAAAATAAAATTAAGCACGGTACTTTGGTAACAGTTCCTTTCGCATTCTTTAATTTCTATAAGGCCCCTCATGTTCTTTTTTTAAGTGTAAGCATTGTATTCAACATAATAAGCAAAAGTATCGATCACGAATGATTAAAAAAAAGACAAAAATAAAAACTATTGCAGTAAGTTAATCTTTTCTAATAAAAGCCGCACTTATTTCATTGAAGAGGCTAATATAATGTCCAATTACCGTGTAAAAACTGCATTGGAAATGTTCTTCTAATAACATTGACAATCTATTATAAATAAACCAATACATTGGTCATCCGACTGCGTTATTACAAAATCAAAGTAAAATTACACGTTGTTATATACGGAAGAGAATAATGTCTGGAATTGAAATATGGGCTCGTTTTTAATTGTTAAACACCAGGTATCATCAATCAGTTTTAAAATAAAATTTAGTAAAGAGGAAATTTAGTTAAAAGCCCATTTATTTAAGCGCGTTGTAGTATCAACCCAATAAATGAGCATTTGCATAAAGCTCCATTTAACGGAAATTGGACATTGGACAAATATGCTGTTTTCATCCGACAAGAGTCCATCAGATTGTAAATACTTATTGATTTCTTTAATCTTTATCATTTTAATTTGTAATTAGTACATTACTTAGATTTGTGATTAGATCAGATAGATCATTCTCACGCAATTTCCTTAATCTTGGTGCTATTCCCGAGCTAGCATAGGCGTAAACAAAAGCCAAGGAAACACTTCATCAAATATTATACTTTAAATAATATTTTTAATATAAAAAAAACTGACGAAACACGTGTTTATCGAGTAATTTGTTTATTTAGAGAGACGCTGTTTGCTTTGGAAGAAGAAATAATATCTAAAAAGAAAAAAAAACTTCAAAAGAGATCAAAACTAAAGAATATAGTGACCATAATGTAAAATTTGAAGCTTTCAGCTTATTAATTGAAAATTGCTAACTGTTTAGTTCAAATGCAGTAGAGTAATAGGCAAGATAATAACTGATTAATTAACCAAAGTAGGTTGTGGAAGACACTTCATGGGACCAGAGCCCATATGTGGAATCACAAGAAATTCCGCTGGAAGGGAGATCTGGTCTTGGTTAATTAAGAACAGATGGTAAGGAAGTAGAGGTTGACTGCGCTCCAAATAGGAATATGCGCACTAATAGGAAATGGAGATGCTAAGTTTTCTGTCAACCTAATTAGACGTAACAAAAAAAGAAATCAAGACCATTACACGGTTGGTAACCGAATACTGCTTACCTAAGTCGAGTGAGCGAACCTTGGTGTAGAAGATGCGAATTACAAGAGCAAACGGGTTTGGATATAATCTGCACATGCGAGGAACTAAAGGTACTCGGGCAGAAACGTTTCGAGCAGGATCTATTGGAGCCTTCGGAAGCACCCAAATACGATCTGGGCAAGATAATGGCCTTTATAGAGGGCACTAAACTCCTTGACTGGAATTGAGAGTACCATTGAGGATGATACAAAAAACTTCAAGTAAACAGTATGAAATGAATGAATGCAGTATAACTTTTATCAAAGCAATGTATTGGTTGCGGAGTAAAAAGAAGTCCGAGAAAGTACAAGTCACATGCTTAAATCAATTTAAATGTTGTTTTAAGTAGCCAATTTTCTCCTTTTAACATTTATGTTTAAATTTCATTTAAGTGTTGGAAATACGCGTGAAATGCGTTAAAGACATTTTTAACGTTATACTAGTTGTAAATGTTTTGACAACATGAGACTTAATTTTTATTTTGAACTAATTTCTACATCCATTTTTCCACATATGGTACTTTACATTATGAAACTATCAGAGAGCTATACAAAAAAAAAAAAAAAAACATGTTCAACCAATAAGGTTGTATTCTTTCATTTTGGTAAGAACTGAATACTTTTATAGTTTAATAATATGATACAACTTATGGCCAGTTACACAAACACGAATTCAAATTTAATCTTGAATTAAGTTAAAACGACTTTCTAGTTAATTGAATACAATCGTCGTCATTTTAATTTAAACCACGATTAAATTTTAATTCGTGTCGGTGCAACTGGCTGTTACACGCGTTATAATAAAGGTTTAACAGGTTAAAACTTTTTGGTAACCTTTTTTGATAATCAGTCGGCCTTTTTTTAAAAGTAGTAACAATAAATCTCAATCTTATTTACACATGAAGCATATTACAAAATTATGCACATTCATTTTTAAAAATAAATAAATTAAAAATAGAAAAAAATAAATTGAGATTACTTTAGATTAAATAAACTGTCGCAAATAAAATAATAAAACAATCATTTTTGATTACTCTTTATCACACACAAAGTAATAAAAAAAAATCTCATTAAATGGTACATAAACTTTAAAAATTAAAATATGGTACGTATGTACTATTGAGTTTACATGATGATATACCAGGTGCCTCAAAATATCAACTCCAGTTTAATATTACAATAGGGTACATATAAAAAATATATTATAGCTTAATAAAACTAGCATATTCGGATATACCCGAATATACACGATTGTTATCATGACGTCACGATATTTATTTATATTAGAATTATTTCATGTTTATATACATTTAAATCATTTGTATCAGTTTCAAAAACAGAATTCTGCTTCAATAACTTGTTGTATTGAATTCATTAAAAGAAATGAATATTTTAACGCTACAGAAATTAAAAGTTTAAAGTAGAAATATAGAGGGGTAAAGTGAACATTATATTTGAATTAAAAATAAGCCTCACATTTAAATGATCTCCATAAAAGAATCCCCCTGTATTGTTGAATAAATAATTTTCATTACGCCTCATCTCCTATGTCCATAATTGCCGCTTTCTTATTTTTTTTTCGTTTTAATCGAAATTAATTATTGTCGTAGCACAGTACAATATTTCGAATATCTTTTATGAGTTATATTTTCCATACTTCACAGAGTGTTAAGCATCATATCGTCTTCTTTATATTTGAGGTAACCTTGAAGTTACAAATAAATATTATGACGTCACGTACGTGGCGATCATTTTAAAAATGATAATTTACACAATTTTTTTTCTTAGTACAATTGAGTTAAAAAAAGATTTTTATCCAATTTTATTCGCACTTTAAAACTTGAGAAAGTTGTACCTGTGCCCTATTGTTATCATAAATACCTTTCTAAAATATGGATAAGTAACTTCTCATAATAATTTTTCTAATTACAACATTTTAGGAAGGTATACTCCACAATAAATAGAATATTAAACTACAGTAATACGTTGAGACATCTAATATATTTATTTAGAAAAAAAAATAAAAGAAAAATAATGGAAATATCAATTGTATGAAGTCAAGAATGGTACAAAACTAATATCCGATTAAAAAAAAATCAAACATATGTATTTTACCCCGCGTATACAATAAAAAAAAAAAACAATGTAAACGGATGATGATATTGCAGGCATGCAAAATTTTATGATATACAGGACGATTCGAAACACACGCTTCTCAGAACACACAAATATTTATTAATTCAATGACGTACATCTCTTTAGTTGATTCAAGTATTGCGATAAAACAATGAATTATATGTATCGAGTACTGCAGCTGAAAATATCACAATGCGAAGGTGATAAAAAAATGGTAATCGTATATTTTCAACAGTCTCATTTGGTAGTTGAGCAATTAAATTGATATCGATTTGTGAATGAAAGAGGTGAAAAATGATAATAGCAAATGGGTTTAATTATTAATAATTGGCGAAATCGTACTACCTAAGTATAGTCTTATCTATTCACTTGAGCAATTAATATGTTGAAATCATCGAGATCTATGTGTATTACGACACACATCTTATTGCTGTAAATATACTTTGAGTAGAAATTAAAATTTTGAATTCTGAAGAATTTTGAAATTTTGAATTTAAAAGTCATTATTAGCAAATGTGGAAATAAATTAAATAATTAACAGAAGTTGTTGTACCTTAAACCAATTTTACAAACATCATCTATAATCACTGTAAGAAAAGTAAAAAGGGCGTTTTTTGTTGTATTTATAAAGGAAACATTTTTTTTTATAAGGTACGAAATGCGGTGGAAAAAATGTCACTAAGTGGTACATGCTGCACTTAAGGAGATTATTCTGAACGTACCACACTCAAGCAAACGATTTGAAATACAATAAAAAAAAAGTATTTAACTTTAAATGAAATTTTGACATTGCAGCACTCCTGAGAAGATACTCGGGAAAAAAGACGAGGTAAACTAGAGGCACGCGCCTGCTGCATGACAGGGGTGCAATACACCCAAGCACACTGCTGGAATGCGGTTTCGAACAAATTGATAACCCCCTCCGTGAAGTTCCTGTACGACCTAGAGTAACTATTATCTATTCGCGAATTTTAAGAAAACTTCACGCTGCTTCAGTGACGACGAATAACTGAAGACTGTAATTTGGGAACATTTTGAAGCCAAAAAAAAGGGACTCGTAGCTAAAATGTCGTCGTAAGTGCATTAATGTCAGGGGATACTATATTGAAAAATAAAATTTAATTAGGGGTCTACTCTCTTTTAAATTCAGGGTGAAATTATTACTAGAAACGCATAAAAAAATAAATAAAACTTTTTCCGTTATTTTTCATTAAACACGCGGAAATTTATCAGGTCAAAAACATCAATAACCTTATATTTCGATACAAATTTTAGTTGATAAGTTGTCAAGAAGGTCAGACCTTGAATAAAATCCACACAGGACGCCAAAAGTTTGCAATCGCTATTTATATATTCAAAATTCAAAATATTTTGCTTTTTTTGATTAATAGTTATGACTCTCAAAACATAACCAGTGGTTTCGTAACATTTTCAATAACAATAAAAAAAAAATTAATTTTATTGGTGAAGGTTAGAAAAAGTAATAGATATTTTAATTTAGTCGCCTTGTCAGTGTAGAAACTATAATAATTTACCTTGCGCAAAACGAAAGTTTGCAGTGATCATATCCAATTGTAAATGAAGTGAGCTTATTAAAAAAAAAGAAAAACAAGTAAAAGTAAAAGCAAATTTGGCGAATGCTGAGGGCGCAAGTGTAACGCATATTCTCCGAATTGATCCCAAACTTTTGGCTTGCAATGTATAGTATCCTTCAAGATCAAATAAAGTTCTATTATCATTCGTTACAAGCATTATGGGTTACAAAAATTTTTTTTTTGTAAATTTGGACTCAAGCTAATTAAACTATGGCCAACTCGATGAAAATGTTTTCAAGATGGTCGCTTTTTCGGTTATACCGAACTTCCTTACTTTAAATGGAATGGTTCCCTTCTAATTGCACATTTTACTGCTACATGTTATTTAACTTCTACCTCATTTTAGTTATTTTGATTCTTTTTTCAATTAGGTAAGAATTTTTGAAATCACGTGCAGCATTTCATTTCGTTATTTTCAAAAAGTAAGTGAAGAAAAATCCTCAAAAATTGCAACGATGTATTAATTATTTGTTGTTTACATAAATTTGTTAAGAATAATTGTTTAGCAAGAACGTAAATTGAAAACTGGTCTAAGATACAACATCCTTCTTTATCACGAAACCAAGACAAGATTCATAACCAAATGTGGCATCAAGAGAAAATGTTTTAATTAAAATACGTCCCGAACAGTCGAAAATAACTATCCATTCATTTTATAAGTACGTTGCCTTAAGTGTAAATTGTACTTGCAAGAAAATTGTCTTTTCCTATACTACTTTATTAATTGTCGTCTTTCTTGTTCTTTATTATAACCACATCCGTTGATGTTATTATTGCATGATTCATTTTTGGGGGTCTTTGGGGATTATTCAGCTTGGTCTTTGTTCGAAAATTTCGAACATGAAGAATTCAGATTAATTGACAATTATTTTCTTAATTTCCTACAAATTTATTCTACATTAATTCTAGTTTTATTGTAATCACGAATACTATTACAGAGATTGATGAACTTAAAAGAAGGGGCAATCCCTATCAACTATCATCTACAATTAACCTAATACTGTCCAATTGTACAAATACTAACCCGAGTTATTCATGTAAAAACGGTTATTTTCGTAAGTACATCGCTGCAATTAAAAAAACGGAAGTCGTATATAACGACCATGTTACGCGATACTTTCGGTGAATCGAAGGGCTAGACGTGCTTCGTACAGCTACACTTACATCTGAAAGAGAGAAATCGATATACATATCAAGGGAACGAAGGGGTTGTCTCCTAAGGTGCTAAAAACTCAACAAACAACGTCGATCTCACTAATTTATTTCCAGTATCCCTTTAAATACGAATTTATAAAAACAATCTTAAAGTCAATCATCCTGTATATATAAAATAAACAAGCATGAACGAGAAAACATCTAGTGACCATAACCTTTAGAATGTAATGAGTAACAAATACTTTAATTTAAATGCTAACAACGTTAAAGGATGGATGGAATGGACATGAGTTGGTTAGAAGAAGGATAGAAATTAGAACCCCGGACAATGGAAAGTATAACATGCGAACATACGTTTTTTTGTGGGTTAGCTTTAGTAAACTGATTCGTTCAGATACAAACCCTGAGTTGACTGTGGCGACTGTGGTTGACTGGTGTTTACGGCAGATCTTGTCACCTTTTCCAATACGAAATTTTGTATCACAGTTTGTACTTTGCTAACGGTCACGCTGACTTTATCAGAGGCAGAGAACCTACAATAAAAAAAAAAAAACAGTGAACATCACATCACTATTGAATTTCTTAATAGGAAAGGATAAATTTAATTTCGTATATATATAAAAGCTAAAAACAGGGTCGGGCTGATTTATATCAAGTGATTTAAATCACGAGAATCATGATTTCAATCACCTGATTTTTTAAATTAAAACCATGATTTAATTGAAATATTTTTTTTTACTTTTTTTTTATTCAAAGCAATAAATTATATAAAAATATTCTAAAAAATCAAAAGTAGAACGCAATAGCAAAATAATCTGTATTAATTTGAAAAAGGCGAGATGTTTAAATGTTTTATTAAATTAAAAAAATCCAAGATTTTTGATATATTTTTTTATAGAAATCAAATTTTGCCCAACCCTGGCTAAAAATAAACAAAAATGTGGGCCCGAATCCTATGGGCAACACAGTAATTTTAGAAATCATTTCAATTTATCAATATAAATTGAGATAATTATAAGTAACTGTAACTAACTTCAAAAGCAGTGTTTTCCTTGACTTTCGGACATAATTAAATCTTTTAATTAATGAAAAGAAATTTTATCCCCGGTGGGACTCCAATTTAACGACTCCCGTTCTCCGAGCAGACATGCTCTAATTCGAAACCAAAATAATATTCATCCTCAATATTATTTATTTATTTATTTAATTAAAAAAAAAAATTAAAAAGTGAAACGGAAATAGTTGGCAAAGACGAGTCTCACAAAAGAACGAGTCTCTATTGTTAAAGAACTTAAAAAAAAACATATTTGAAATAGGTATTTATTCAAAATTGTAATAAACTTGTTAAAAGCGATGGCCACATTAACGTTAAGCGAATATCAATTATTAAATAAACTTTCGTGGTCCAGTAGAGACTACGTAGATCTGTCGTTCTCTGAAAGTTTTCTTTTCTTTTTGATTTGTATCAAGTCTTTTACAGACGAAGGCGATGATAATTGCGTAGCCCAAAAGTAAAAGAACAATCCAACATTACTCCAAGGATTTTATCCCATCGCGAAAGCCACCGGCTGTGCACTCATTTTTTTTTCAATTTGACAACAAATGAAAGTCATAGGTCAAATCTGGGGAATAAAAATGCGGTAGCAAATCATACTTCAATTAATGAATTTTTACCGTTGCGTGCCTTATCGTGGTCGAAAATAACTTTTTTATGCACGATTTTTTCCTGCAACTTGCCCAAAAGGCTAGCGTAGCATGCCCTATTTATCGTTTGGCCGTAGAGAAGATAATCGATAAGCAAAATTCTTTTTGCATTCCAAAAAACTAATGCTCCAGATTTCGCGAACGTTGCCTTTTTCGAACACGAGGCATTGGATAGAAGTTTTGATTCTGGAGTGTAATAGTAAAAGCGAGGTTTCATCAGTTGTTAAAAATAGCCTCGTGAAATCCATTGAATTTGGCTCAACACAGTCCAAGCATTTTTACGGCATTTTTATTCGAACACGCGTTTTGTCGATTGAGTAATCGAGGCACCCATCGTGCGAACAGCTTCCTCATACTCAATTCAGTGATCACAATATTGCAAACCCGCTCCTTCGAGATGTTCACGGCATCAGCAATTTCACTCAGAATAATGACTATTTGGTAAACGTCCACTACAGCGCTCATCAGCAACACTCGTTCTGTCGCTTTTAAACTTTTCCATCCACTTTCTTATAGTGACGTACGATGATGCATTATTACCCAAACACTATTCATTTCGTCTAAAATTTCTAAATTCTTTAGGCGCTTCAGGTATAGAAATTTAAGAACGGCCCATTTCTCAATATTGCACGCGATTTCAATTTTAAAGAAAAATCTCACTGATTTTCTAAATTTAATGCTAATAGTTTCCTAAATCTCATTGTATCTAGGCCACACTGAAGTCACTTGCTGCACATTCATTTCGTTGAGAAGGAATAGTAAATACTATATCTGGGCATAATGCTATGAATTTATCGAGGGTTGTAGGGTTGTAAACTTAGACGCGCAAACCAAAAAAATTTTTTTTTTCTGAAATGATAAACCAAATTACCAACGCCTTTTTTATTTGATTAAACTAAGTGAGCAATTTGAATTAAAAAAGAAAAGAATTTCACTATCCACTCATTATACCTATTGAAATTTCTTGTCATATTTCTATTACACTCCATCAATCCCATTCATAAGAATAGGTAATTGCGTGTGCAAAATCGAAAAATTACTTACCCATACGCTGAAGCTGATATTTCATAGGTACCAGGAAGTAGCAATCTCCAATATTCTCCTTTAACGGTGGTTCTGACTGTATGCTTTACGCCATTCACTGTAATCACAGCATCTTGTATTGGATCTCCGTCTGGAGTGCTGACAACACCCTTAACGCCCCAATGAACAGCCTCTACGAAGCTGATCAGCGAGTCCTTATTGTTTTCCCATTCCGTTGCTAGATCCTTAGCTGGAGGATACTTACAACAAGTCAACTCGAAGGTTACTTCAAAACAATTGGAATGGACATAGTTGAAATCCTGCATTCCCCCTAGGAAACAATTTTCAGATGATGTATTTATTATGTTATGAAAATAAAAAACGCAGACAATACTAACCATCCAACTCATACCAATAAGCTCCGTTCGTGATGCCGTTATCGAAATGTTCGTCATCCTCGCAGGCATCCCCTGACTTCATTACCGGATTCTTCGACGCATACAGCAACGCCAATTCTTTAAAAAGATCATCGTCTGGAGTTGGACTACCTACGCAGCAGCTAGCATCCGAACTGAAACAGAGAAATTATGAATTTAATAATTACTCCTCTAAGAGGACGTAATTTGTACGTACCCAGAGTTATCAAACGGATAGCTAGCCACCACGGCGCCGCCGTGGAGATTCCCGGATAAAACGAACGGCTGAGCCATTATCCATTTCATCATGGCGATAGTTTCCGGTTCTCTGTCACTAAATGAGACGCCCTCTGGGCAGAAAAGATTTTGATTATTATCGATATAAAACAAATACATATCAAAATTAATTTCAATATTTAGTGAACTTAAAATCAAAGTTTTATCAAGATATGGAAAGAGATTCAGCCACGGTAAATTTTTAAAATTGACATATCACTTTAAAAATGGAGTCGAGAAAATTTTCGTGGAATTGTCTCAACAGCGATTTTCTATTTTTGGTCATAAAGCAAAATATCAGTTGCAAATTCCGACGTTGAAGCACCAGTCTCAACGACGATCCCGACATAAGACCACCAAAGGAAGCAATAAAAAAAAACACGCTGCTGTACGCCAAGAAACATCGGCACGTGACATGTCGCGAGATTGAGACATCCTTCAGCATTTCAAAGACCCTGTTGATTCCTCTGTTTTGAATGAGTTTTTTTATTTTGACCACCGTAACAAGAGGACTTTTTGGACACTCTGTACAGTCATGATACAGTGTGACCCATGAAATGGAAGCTCCTCTGTAAGACCTACATTTTTGTATTGAAATAAAACCAATTTTTTTGGATACATAGTGGATTAAAAGGTTTGCTTTTACACAAAATTTCAGGAGTTCATCAACATTTTCAAGGCATACTATGATTATTTTTCGATTTCGAAAATAGCAAAAATTTATTGTCGATTTATTTATTAAAAATCTGACTACACCACTGAAGTCAGAATGTCCTTAAATAGTTTTAATAAAATTTCATTCAAATATGTTTGTTAACAAAAAAATATTTTGGAAGGTACACTTTTTGATCCACTATGTATAAAAAAAAATAATTTAATTGTGATGTAAAATATGAATTCTACAAGGGTGCAACCATTTTAAACTGGTCACACTGTATAAATTTTTGTACAATTTCAACAAATTTCTATTATATATCTTCCGGTGGATCCCACATCTCTTAATTGAAGAACAAAAGACGGCTAGCAATTGACGTCGAAAAACTTTAAAGTCGGTTCAACAATGGAAGAAATTTTTATAGTATCGTGAGTGGTGATGAATCATGGATTTATTTAAATGAACCCGAAACCAAACGTCAATCCGTTGTGTGGATATTTCGAAACGAGGAAAAGCCAACCAAGAGTATTTGTTCTAGGACAGTCAGTATAAGAGGGCTATATGAAAGTTAATATTCATCTGTTAAAAATTCCCAAAAAATTAAAATATTTCTAATATGGCTGGATATAGCGACATAGTTCTTTCGACCTAGTTATTTTATCAAAGAAACCTCAAAATTGAATTAGGAATTCAAAAATGTAATAATTATAGGCTGTCTCATTTAAAATAACAAAATTAGCAGCTATTTCCGGTACAACCGGAAGTGTGGGATTATTAAAAACAATTTAATTCAAAAGAGTTTTCTAATGTGTAGTATTTTCTATATCGATCGACGCAGTTCCCGGCGAGACAGCCTGTATTCGAAAAATATAACAAGCAAGTTGTAAAGTAAACTGTAAATTAAAATTAAATAATTAGTTTCAGATTCTATTACCGCTTTATCGCTTTGTTCCATAAAAAAAAGGATTTTAATAACCAGATAACAATTCAAACCCAGCAGTTAGAATCGACGCGATCTGGCAAAAAGAAATAATAATATCGGTTATCGAATCATAAAAACACGTTTGCGTCAGAAGATCATTTTACAATCTTTAAAAATGCCTGAATAGTAATAACAATCGTTTCGTAAAAAAATAGGTTCGAATGAAACCGAACCTAACGAAATCGTTACTTTACACGTTACAAAGGCATTTCTTTATGAATTTTCTAAATGAGGATACTTCAAAGAATTCAGGTTACAAAACAAAATTTTTATTGTGGTTATTATTGTATATTCGTGTAAAAAATTTCAGAAATTCAACGAAAAATTCCAGAATGAAAAACAATCGATATACACGAAAAAATATCGCTTTGCAATAGTTAAACAATAAACTTCAAGCTTGAAATAAGACGATTTTACATAACAGCCTGCGTTGCCATTAGAAAGGTTATTTAATAAAATCTAAATATTTAAATCGTTTTATATACGTAATCAATTATCACATTATCTGCATACTATGATTGTAAACCATACGAAGAGGCTATATTTGAATATTAAAACAACCGCTAAAATTTGTTGAGAAGGATAAGACGAACGTGAATTATATTACAAGAGAAAGATGGTAATTTAGAAAATATTGTTACTATAACAGAGCACTACTCCTCTGTGTGTTCAATGAATAGGTGAATAATACAATAATGGTTAGCTCATACTTTTTTCTGTAGAAATTGGCTGCTGAATACGAATTCTACACTACAAGATTGTTATTAATTTTAGGTTCTGCTTTTTTTTACATGTGATGTCTATTATATGCTTAATACGAGGATTGTTAAAAAAATCCTCAGAAAAAGAAAATCAAAGCATTTTTTAAGCCCTCCAAATGGTAGGATTTCGGAAGGTCCTCGAAATAGGCATCTATTTAGGGCAATGACTTCCTCGTTCGACGTGAACCGTTGTCCGCCGAGCCATTTTTTCAAATTTGGAAATAAAAAGAAATCACTACGGGCCAAATCTGGTGAACACGGGGGATGTTGTACTAATTCAAACTTTAATTCCATAATTGTGAACATCGAAACTGCATAAATATGCACCCGTGCATTCTTTTCATGGAAGAGGATCTTTTTCTTTTGATCACCAAATGACGATATTTTTTCTCGATTTCTTCGCTCAATCTGTCCAATAACGACGCATAATACTTTCCAGTTATTGTTTGTTTTTTTTTTCAAATTAATCGGTGTAAATGATTCCGCGTGCATCCCAAAGAACCGAGGCCATCACCTTGCCGGCCGATTTCACCGTCTTCGCCTTCTTCGGAGGCCGTTCGCCTTCAAGAATCCACTAGTTTGATTGTTTTTTTTTTTCGGGAGTGTAGTAGTGTATCCGTGTTTCTTCCATAGTTATGCATCGACGGAGAAACTTGTCAGAATTGCGACGGAAAAGTGTCAAAGCAGCTTCAGAGTCGACCGTATGATTCGTTTATTTTTCATTGAGAGCAAACGTAGCACCCAGAGATTTTTTTCACGCCCAATTTTTCGTGCAGAATTGAAAACACTGTACCTTGCAATATGTGTGTGGCTTCAACTGATTCGCGCACGTCGATTCGTCGATCATTCAAAACCATATCGTGGATTTTGTCCATCATTTCGGAGGCGGAACGATGTTTATCTTTTACAAATGTACGGCCACGTTTAAGCAGTTGCTAACGTAGGAGCAGATGTACCATGAACTTCATCCAAGTCAGCTTTAATCTCTTTCGGCGTTAAGCCTTTTAAATATAAGTCTTTAATCACCCCTCGAAACTCATTTTTTGCATTTTTCTACATAGACAACAATTCTCCTTGCTTAAATCGACAATGATCAAATCATTTTCGATATTACGAGTTCCATTTCAAAAAGATTTTCTAAGGACTTCTTAAACTACCCTCGTACTAAGACAAATATGGTAAATCAAATACAGTATTTGTACTCCCAGTTCAGAGGTTGAGCCTACCTAGCAAGATGTAATATTTTGTAACAAATTTTGTTTGACACTTTAACATATTTGCAGCGTTGTCATCTCGGGTTTCTTCCCGCGTATTCTTTGTTGAGTGCTGAGAAGGACCCTGGTGACGTTTCGACGAACTCACAATCGTCGTCTTCTGGCCGATATTGTTTAACATTAATAAAAGTAAATAAATACTTTTATTTATTTATGGTGAATATTGTCAAGTATACTTGAAGGTTTTTAAAATAGATCATTTAAAGTAATCATTTCTCGAAGAAATCATGGAATTTAGTAAAGAATTAAGCCAAAAAACGGTGGTTACCAAAAAGAATATTGGTTTACGAAACATGATTGAAAAGAACCGGCATGTTAAAAAATTCATGTGAAAGCAAGTGATAGAATTTTGTACAAACATCTGGTAGTACGCAAGCTTCGTACCTGCTGAATTCCCCACAATTTGAGTCCAGTTTAGAAACAAAATTGATTCGCAATGTGCAAATCTACATTGGATCGCTTTAACAATTGATTTGGTGTACATCATTATGCATTTGGTGTACATCATTACAGGGGATATACTGCTATTAATCCTGAAAAAAGTAACAGCTGGCAGTTTGGATCTTTGAGAACGAATCGGCTTCGGCAAAGATTGTTTGTGTGCCGAATGGCACACCGCAGTCTACCTCAAGTTTTCAAAAATGGGACGCACACCGCTGCTCCAACGATCGAGAATGTCAATGTCCAAAATGTTGAAATAATGGGTCATAGTCCAGACTTAGCACCAAATCATTTGTTTCTATTTTCGCGTGTAAAGAAGAAGTTCAGTTAGGGAGTACACGGTTTATATCGACCAAAGGAGCGGTCGAAGCATTTAAAAATAAATAACCGAACACGGCAAGATGTTTTTAAGATTGGTTTTCATGGATGCAAAAATGCATTGACTGTGAAGTAGAATACTTTGAAAAATGATAAATAAATTGTGTATTACTTTACTAGGCCAGCGGAAAGAGGATACCCCTCGTATTGATATTAGTGTGGCGTACACTTAGTGCACGGACAGTAAAATTCCATTCAGGCACGCATTTGAAGACAAATTTATTAAAGTAGCGTAAAATTATGCCCGAGTATGCAGGGTTCTATTTCTGCTACAAAAGATACAAATCTATTTCTTTTTAACGGAACAGCCTGTATATTATTACGTATTTTTTTGTACTTCAATATTCATTATACCTTCCTAGCTTAGTTTTTGAGATAAAAGTTAAGTTATCTTTTTTGCAGACAAATGTGCATTAAACTTCAGCATATTCGATTAAAGCAGTTTTTTCAGCAGTAAAAAGAATAAAAAGAATACTATAAACAAAAATTTATATTATTTCGTCGCGGAGCTCTATGCGCAACGTATCTGCATAATTTCATTTGATTTACTAATTAACGACATAGTGAAATATTTATAAAAAAAAATATCATGTGTTGCCGAAATTTCCGAGAAATATTCAATTAAATAACAAAAATAAATAAAATAAAAATTAGCGCTTTAGCATAAGATGTCGGCCGTTAAAGAAACATTTTGAAAAAATCGCAAACTATCTCAATTATCTCAAAAACTAAAATAGACGGGTATAGGTTATTAAAGTTGATATGAATTGGAGGGAGACATCCAAAACTGCACGATTTAACCAGGATAAAACCAAATTCTTACCGTGCGATGAGGAAATTGAACACCCCATATACTTGAATATAATTATAAGTTGGACAGCCGAATATTTTTTATTTGCAAACTTTTGCTTTAGATTACTCAAGGAATTTTCACACCCACGTATTAGGTGAACATGTTGTATATCTGATAAAGACTTTTTAGGTCTTCGTATAAGCGCTAATTATTAACATGAACAATCTAGAATATTTTTCCCCCGTTTAGTACTAAATTTTTGGCGGTCGCCATATACGACCAAGGTTATAGAATAATTACGGAAGCCCGACCTTAAAGAAATGTTACTCATTTCGCCATCATTACCGATTCCATTGAATACATTAATAACACAGCTAAGAACTTGTTTCTCATAATGACATCCTTAACAAATTCCAAGAGAAAGAGCATATCTTATTGTACACAACCAGTAGAAGGCATTAATCGTCTTTTATTTAGTTAATATTTAAACTAACATTGACCGGATTATATGATGATTAAAGGGCTTTTATTAGATCTAGAGAGTTGTGATTCATATTTCATTGTTTTCTAATCGGCAATAAGTAACGAAGCTTTTCATTAATCTACTTCATATTAAAGAGAAAATGAAGTAAAACACAAATTCTTTCATTAAAAAAAACTGTGACTAGATGAACAAATTTTTTGTCTTTAACCAAATAATACGAGCCATAGCGGATTGGATCTTTTTTTCGAAAATTCAGCAATTTTTTAGAAATATTTGAAATATTCTGAAACTGGTTATAAAATCGAAACAAATATCTTTCTAAACATCCATCAACGTTTGGCAATTGTCAATACTTTATTCTTTAATTGAAATTCCAAGAATATACGGCTTTCGCAAACAACTTGGGACAACGGAAAAATTTTATATAGTCACGGATTAATGTTTAAACGGATAACAGCGTTATTTTTTTTAAATAGTGAGCGAGGATGAATATTGTCGAGGAAAATCATTAAAGCAGCTGGCCGGTGAATTAAAAATAGCAAAATCTTCAATAACAAATATTGTTAAACATTCTAAATACGCTGGAACTTCAAAACTGAAGGGAAAAGTACTAGCAGACCTAAAATTATAACCAGACGAAGCCAAATACTTAAAGAAAACCGCAGAAGCAGTGTAAGTGCTTTTTAAAATCCGCGTAATACAATTTCAATGTATTTCATGTATACAATTTCAATGCCGTTGAAATTGTATACATGAAACTAAACTCGGATTTTAAGTAATACAAAAATAACTTATTTAGGCCAATGGAAAACCTCTATTAACTGTTGCTCAGAAAAGAAACCAGTCGATTTGGGTAAGATTAAAAGAAAATGGATTTTTGGCGATTGGGAGAAAGTTATTCCCGAGTCTAAGTCTGCGTAGGAGATAATCGAAAACGAGTGATTAGTAATAAAAGAGGTTTTTCATAAAGATTATCTCAAGAGCACTGTTAAATTTCCAAAAGGGCTTGTATGTCTGCCGGTGGTTTGAGCTTGTCGGTAAGATGAATGCTGTAAAGTATGAAGAAATTTTGCAAGACAGTTCGTTGGCTAGTATTGAAAAATTATATCGATTTTATTTTCTAAAAGGATGATACCTCGTGCAATACCGCGCGTTCAACCAAATACTGGTTTGCCCTACAGAACGTAAAAGTATTGATAATGATAGCAAAGGCTGTGGCGAAGTATGGTACGTGGATCATTCGTATCCTCGAAACGGCCGTCCCGGATTAATCAATTAAACTTGTGTGGTGCGGAAGTTACTGATACTTTTGTGTTGTTTCTCTTTGATCTGAATTAGCTCGGATTTAAATACGGCACGAAAATAAAAAATATTTAGGGAACAATCCTCAAAGAACAATTGCTGATTTAAGTACCAAATTAAAACAAATCTCGGCATGTTAACTCCAGCATTTTACAACAAGCATGCCAGCGCGTATTCGAGAAATTATCAACTCAAAAGGAGAAATCATTTTTTGAAAATTTTGCGTTCCGACCTTTAGTTATCAAAATTTCTGTCTTTCTTTTTTAATTTAATTATTTGTTATAGTTTAACAAATTTTCTTGATTCTTTCTCTTTCAATCATGTGTTAAAAACATGAATCAAATAATAGGTACAATGCGCCCCAACATATAGTTGTTAGAGCTTTTATAAATGTCTGCTAATAGTTTTATTCCACAAATTTAAACCTTTAGAGCAAATATAAACTGTGAGTCACTCAAAATTAATGAAAATATATTTTCACATTACAGATCAAACAATGTAATGACAAGTCATAGCCAGAAGTGAAACCTCCAAATTCTTATGAATCGTTTAAACTTATATTCTAAGTATTAAAGATCGTTGCTGTTTATTGAAATATTATAACATCAAAGCATTTTACAACTCTAAGATATGGCTAATGCTGTCTATAGAATAAAATTATTTATAGGAACTATTAGCTTTATTTATATTTGATGATTTCTAGGAATACATGCTTAACAATTACGAAACAAAGCTTATTTAATGTTGAAATTAATTTAATGCATATAATTTCTATATGTTTTAAGGTACTATACTTTGAAGGTACGGCATAACTTTATTATAACTTTTTTGTTTATAACAGAATCCTTAGCACATTAGCAAATTTTTCTTCATTAATTATGATTCACCTTGTATATGTTATTTTATCAGAATTGCATAAAGAATACGATAGGTACAGGTAAAATTATTAGTTCCTGATGTTAATTATTATTTTGTAACATTGGTAACCTTAAAAGAATTACTCACCATCCTTGTTGAATTGATCAGGAAAATTTCTATTTAAATCAACTCCATTATTATTCTTCCTGCCCACGTATCCATTTTTGGACAAGCAATTACCTTCCTACAATTGCCGATACATAATTAAAAACATAACTATACGAAAATAACAAATTTCAAGAACAGTACCTTTGAATTTTCGAAACCATCTGGATTCATCGTAGGCATAAGATGAATATCAGTCGTATCTACTAACTTAGTAACCCGTGGATCCTTCCCGTAATTGTACAATAAATACTGGGCTAGGTAAATTAGGAGTTCCCTACCAACAGTCTCATCACCGTGCATATTCCCAACAAACTTAAACATGGGGGTTAAATTCGCTGGTTTTTTAACATTTCCGTTTATTTCAATAACCAGCAGATCTCTGTTCTCCTCCGATCGTCCGACGCTGTATACTTTCGCCAGCTTGGGATAATCATTTTGTAATTTGGTGAAGAGTTTTTTCAACTCTTCAGAGTGGTGGTACTCCGCTGGAGTCAGGAAGCTTTCATTTACAGCCCTCCGCACTGCTACATGAGATTCACAAACATGGGATATCACAAAAAACACTATCGCTAACGACGGATACATGCTGTTTAATCTAATCGTATAACACGTTACACTACGTTACGTAC
This sequence comes from Oryctes borbonicus, assembly GCA_902654985.2. Lineage (NCBI taxonomy): Eukaryota > Metazoa > Arthropoda > Insecta > Coleoptera > Scarabaeidae > Oryctes > Oryctes borbonicus. Next base: position 3,614,442 of record LR736892.1, on the reverse strand, counting down.
GTTTTGAATTTTACGATGTTAACTATCTAAACATTTTTCCTTGTTATGCTTTTTCCGTGGTATTCCGTGACGTATATCTACGGATATTTGAGGTTAGCACATACTACGCGTTGACAACGACAGTTGAGCAATTGTATGCGAACGTCATAGGTGTATATTTGGTGGCCTAGACTTAGGCGCGTAGAATTGGTTGCCTAATCTGGGAATTTTATTCCTATTTTTACAAAACAATTTTTAATCTAAACAAAACTTGAAATTTATAGAAGGGTCGAGTAACTTCAGTACAAGAATTAATTACTAGTCAGCTTTTTTTTTTTTAATTGCGCAGATAATTGGTTGGTAGTTCCAGTGTGTGGGTTGGTTACTTTATTAGAGCTAATGTTATATTCCTGTGATCACAGGAATAACGAAATACAACACGTCAAAAACGCCCTGCAGAAAAACGGCTACAGTACAAAAGATATAAGGAAGCCACGAGAGCAGAGAAAAGACGAAGACCAACAACAACCAGCAGGATACGCATACCTTCCATACATAGCCGGAGTCACCGACAGGCTAAAAAAGACCCTAGGGGGAAAAACATCGCCACACGTTTCAACACGGTGACCAAAATCGACCAGCTACTCCCTCCAAATAAGGACGTATTACCAAAACTACGAGCAAAAGGCATATACGAACTGAAATGCCAATGTGGAAAAAGCTACATCGGTCAAACAGGACGGAGTATTCAGTACAGTGTGAAAGAGCACGAGAGAGACGCACGCCTTAGGCATATTGAAAAATCTGCAGTAGTAGAACACCTGCACCAACAAGGAGACCACCGCATAAGCTACAGCGACGTCAAGGTATTAGCCAGGACCAGCCACTACTACCCGAGGATAATACGCGAATCCATAGAAATAATGAAGAACACCAACAACTTCAATCGCGAAGATGGATACAAGATCAGCAACACGTGGAGGTTAGCACTACGGAGTCGTCATACAACGAACGACGCGATTCAGCGGAACGGAACGGTTATGGATCAGCAAAGCAGAACGGTTATGGATCAGCAAAGCGGAACAAAAATAGGATATATAACGAGCAGCAAAAGACAACAACAGCAGTCTTTAGAAATCTTCTAAAGAAGCTGACAGGATAGTCAGCGAAACGTCAAGTTAAATATTAACTACACGACATCACCCGAAAGACATTTCTACTATGCATATTACTTTATTTGTGCGAGTACACAATAGAAAGAAGAAGTCCAATGATAAAAGATCTGGTTATCTTGTTTGGCTAATCAATAGCATCTCTTCACTGTATCCATTTGTTAGGAAAGGTTTCATTTAAAACATTTCTCTCAATTACAACATAATAGAGTAAATGAGATTTAAATATTTTTCATGAATTTCCTTCAATAAAAATTATGCATTGTACGCATTCAATAAGGATTCTCCAGTCGAATATTTGCAGTTCTGTCCATTTTCTTCCCCGTTCAACGTGAAAGTTGCTTAGTCTGTAGGAAGAATGGAATCAACAGTTACCTCACTTCTATCCATCTTATGCATTAAATTTTTCTTCTTCTATTATTTCCTGGACAAACATCATTTCATATGAATGAAGTTTTTCTGTACGGAGACATTTCAAAAGAATTGTGTGACTGATTTTCTCGCCCATTTTGGCACGTACTTGTCCATGGATTCTATCTATCGAAAGCATTTGACTCCATGGATATTCTATTAGAAAAACTACACTTTTATGCAACTCTTCTCCTACTTCCATTCACAGAATATTTTTCTGGGGGCAATTCCGACGGAAACAGACGCATTGCTCGTATCAAGGCGCTTGATTTATACGAGTGCCCCCGCCTTTCACTTATCACAGTGTATGATTAGTATTAGTCCCCTCGCCTTATCATCTTTCAATTGAAGTAAGTGCTCAAAATGATAGCCTTTAACTTTAATCCAGTTACTAATCCGCATTTTAAATGACTGTACATAGCTGATTAGTATGTGTTGTTGGTTCTTGTTTACAAACTTTGTATTTGAGATAACTTCGCAAAAAGAAATCTGGCGCAGTAAGATCTGTTGATCTAGCAGGCCAATTCACTTAACCAACTCTACTGATGATGGTCTTGATGTTGAAATCACATATTCTGTTGCACTTCTAAGCTGAAGTCTCCAAGTAGTGCTGGCAATTCGTTTTCCACAATAATGTGGGGACCGCCAAATTATTCCACACCACACGTTAACAGTTCAAAGACGCTGGTTTCAACTTGACAAAGTCAGTACGGATTTTCAACGCTCCAGTAATGTATGTTGAGTCAATTAACCGTTCCGTGTTTCCGGTTTTGTTGTATTTGTTCCAGTGTCCACTGACAAAAAGTTACCCGATATTGGAAATCAACACTTTATATATTAGCCACTTCAGGTAATGCAGCAATTTAATTATTTTCTCCGGTGACTTTTGCTTGACGGATCCTTGCTTTCGGTTGAACACTTCCATCAGTGGTGAATTGTACAGTACAATGAAACACAACAAATACTCTATTCTGAAGTAGGTAGTATTAGGCTAACGGAAACAAGTCTTTTAGATTTCGAAATAATCTTCAAAATTAGCAAAATAAGTCGTTTCTTGAAGTTATGTCTTTCGTTTGTGTGTTTTTGCAATAAAAAAAAACATCGATGCAAGAAAATACGTGGCATTTTTTTTATTGCAAACATATTACAGAGTCCTCTACATAGGTTCTCAATAGGAGAAATTGAGTTTCATCGCTATCATGAATCGAAAACAGTCTTTCAGACAAATCCTACATATTTTTTGCCATAGAGTCCGAATCAACAGCAAAATATAAGGGTTCCTATTTAAAATAAATATAAAGATAAAGGGGCACTAATCTCCTTGGCAGAATTATTAAATTTTATTTATGGACATTTTTTTCGTGAAGTGCTTATTTTTCGGGGCATTTCAAAGTTTCAAGTTAAAGATATCACCTGGTATATACATTATTATTACGAAACGGAGTTTTCTTTTTAATGGTTTAAGGTGTTCAAGTTCCCTAAACTATGCATGAATTTTGGCCACAGTTCCCTGCGAAGAATTAGGCAAGTCAAGGTACTTATGATTAATGATATCAATAATGTCCTCTTGGCTTCTACACATAACTCCGTATTCGGCCATAATCAAAATTTCTATTTGATTAATTTCTGTTAAATATCGGATTGCTTATTAAACACAAAATTATTTTTTAAGAGGTAATTACTAAATGTCACTATTGAGGAATAGCACACGACCATATAGCTAGCTACTGTTTTATTGTTTAGTTACCTAAGTTAATTTATTTCAATGCAAAAAGTCTTTGCAAAAACATAAATTATAAACGTTTTAGGTCTCTTGAAAAATATCCGACTTGCTCATTTAAGTCAAAAGTGTTCTTGTAGCTCGTTGAAATTAACTTATCAAGTAGACCTCAAAAGTGTAAAAATATACAAACTGTTTCATTTGAAAAGAAAAACTATCTTGTACTGCACTTACATGTATCATCATGTATATTTCAAATTTCGTTTAGCCGGCGTACCGTTTAAATTAAAAACTGACTTGTTCAAGAGTTTCATCTTTTCATAAAATTTTAATTTATGTTATTTTATCCGTTTTACTTTTATTCTGCATAAAGAAAGGCTTTTGTTCACATAAATAAATATTGAACTCAACACATTTTCTCCATCTGGTTTTATTTTAAAAATTGTCATGATTAAAGTTCGCCACTCTCCGTGCGCTTCAGAGATGTGGTCGTTCGGATGTATGATTCGTAATACACGCGCAAATTTGTGCTTCGAACATTGTTACCGATGCAAGTATAGAAATAGAGAGATTTATTCTATCTGGGTACACGCGTTTTCTGCTATTAAAGCAATATGCATAAACGTACGAAAAATAAGTTGTATGAATAAATAAAATCGATGGTGTATGAAATCAGTGATTTACACTTCCCACGTGGTCTTGGCAATGTGTTTTTGACTAACATATTAGAGACATATCGCAGACTAAACATTTTATTTTTGCGCCATCGTATATTAAATCCGGGAAATCTTCGCTTTATCTGAGAATAGTCGTATCCTTGATCCACATATCGACGACATTTTATTGCGTATATGCAGCACTTCGTTACGGTCGCGTACATTCCAACCGGCCGCCAAACACATACTGGATGCGTTATTACTGCAATAAGATCGCTTGCGCATATATTACGAATCACACGCCCGAACGACCACTTCCATGCCGACGCCTGTGGAACGCACGGAAAGTGGCGAACTTTAGTCATAATTACTCTAAATATTTTCAAGGTCTACTATATATGATTTCAAGGCTGCTTCGAACGTTAAGTTAAAAAAAGGATTTTTTTTATTTAAAAAAAATCTCATTTATTGAGTAGAATTTTCTATTATTACTTAACTAGAAATTTGAAAAATATCAAAACTAACGGATTTTTAAATATTCATACATCTATCAGTTCATTATGATGCCTGAACTTGATTTGTATATTTTTATAATTCATTTTACTCGTTATTTCAGTAGGTACCTCATTAATCGTGAATCACCATCTGATATCATTCATTGTATTAGCAACTTATTTTATTTCCATGTTAACTATTTCCTTCAGAGCATTATTATGCAAATCTGTGTAAGGAAAAAAGAACAAATTGGATGCATAGCATTGAACATAACATTGGCGTATTGTTAATAACAAGCTCGACTTAATTATTTTAGTTTATTGCAATTAAACAATAATATTTCCAAGTACATGAACACAACAACTAATATTCGATGTAAACGCGTTTCCGATCTACAACGATGTCGATGTTGGGCGATTCTAATCTTTAAAAAATAATAAAAAGTGTATTTAGTTTTTACATTTGAAAAAATTTAACTTTACAGATGGCTATGGCGTCCTTAGTGCTAATTTCGATGTTCATTTTCGCATTTTGCGATGCCGCCTTTTATCTGTCGAATACGAACATTACAGAGATTTGTGAGATAAAAGAAGATTCCTGTGAAGTTTATTTTGATAGGTATGGAAGATAAGATTTTCTCCTTTTTTTTCTTTTGCGTTTTAAAATATCTCTCTTTAAATGCAGTAAGAAGATTGAAGGACTATTGGAAAACGAGCCCGATAGCGTGACGATAATCGACAATGAAGAATTTAACACCATCAAGCAGTCTTGCTTCCTAAGCTCCAGATTTTGGAACGACAAATATGGGTTTATATATCCTGGAACGTTATGGTGTGGTCGAGGTAAGTTTTTGTAAATATTTTATGGTTGTAAGAAAAATAAGTACTCAATCAAACTGTGAGATTTCCTTTTATTTTGAACAGCTCAAAACTTGTTTGATCCTTTTAATTACTACAACATTACTTCACGTGTCTTACTTACATTATATTACATTACTTCACTTCTAAGGTTAATGTCTTCTTACCTCAACAATAGATCTGGTTATGTATTTTATAACGGGTTTTCATCTGAGCACTTTCTTATATCATCTGGGGTACCGCAGTGATCAAACCTTGGTCCCTTATTATTAAAATTTTTTTTTATGATCTACTTCTGAAATTAGACTGTGAGTTACTGGCATATGCAGATGATCTAAAAATATATAGCGTAATTAATACAGAAATGGATTGCGTAAAGCTGCAGGCCAATCTTTCCCTTATTGATGAATGGTGTAAACAGAACAGAATCTCCCTGAATATTGCCAAGGGTTCAGTTGTATCTTACACTAGATGTGTTTCTCCAGTATTTTTTAAATATTCTCTAAGCACAGAATCTATTATCAGAAAATTTGTAAAAGTATCGGACTTGGGTGTATTATTTGATTCACAGCTTACTTTTTCCCAACATGTAACAACGTTTTGCTCGTCAGCGTCCAGATCTTTAGGTTTTCTTATAGGATCATGTAAGTCTTTCCATAATATATCTGCAATTAAAACTGTTTATTATGCTACTGTACGTAGTAAACTGGAATATGCATCCCTGGTGTGGTTTCCCTACTACATTAGTCAACAACATTCTGTTGAAAAAATACAGAGAAAATTTCTCAGATATTTGTCTTTTAAGATCACCGGTGTGTACCCTCAAAGAAATGTAGCTTACACTAGTTTGTTAAATCATCATAATGTTGAAAGTTTATCTCACCGCCGTGAGCGATGTAGTGCCACATTCATGCTTAAATTGCTACAAAACAAAATTGATTCTCCATCCTTGCCTGCTGCGGTTAATTTTAATGTCCCACCGCATAGTGCTGGATATGGTGCTATAATTAATACACCAAGGGCTAGGACGAACATTATGATGAAGTCTCCAATTTACGTTATGTCAAAGAACTTTAATATCTTCTATTCCAATTACTTGGAACTGTAAGTTATTTATGTTTGTTAATACTAAGGTTTTTGTATTCTTGCATTGCTATTTTGCTCGTTTGTTTATTCTTTGTAGCAATTAGGAGACTGCACATGTATTTTTTCTTTTTTATTAAGTTGTCCTGTAGTTGGCTTTCACTGTTGGACGAATAAACTTATTATTATTATTATTATTCACTATGAACCAGAATTAATTCTATGCCATAATAAACTGAATGTACTTAAAATAACTCGAAAACAATGTATTAATATAATTTTAAGGTTGTTTTCTTGAATCTTTAGATGTGTTAAAAATGGTATGGTGAATGTAGAAGGACATTCATATTTTAAGTTGCTCCACACCATTTCAAAATGACGGTAATAATGGTTTTCATTTTAAATATGATAAGTAGAGGAAATTGATCTTTGGTGGTTAATCAATGCACATTGAGAAACGAAAGTATCTCTCACCTTCCCTGCGCTAATGTTTGAACACGAAGACTAGTGTTCAGAAAAAGTTAGGCCGATGTCTTTCATAAACTAACTCTTGGCCTTATCCGTGGTTCAACTTCGTTTTTAGTGGTAGTGGAAGTGAAGCCAACATTACATTTCTTAAACGATGATGGACGCCCTATTTCGACGATTGCACATACACTACCCGACAAAAACATAGACGCTATATCGTTTTTATTTACGAAACAAAGTTTATAGACATTATATAAAATGTAAATGAGGGTTATTAATACTTGTTATGTAAATAGTCCATTTATAGATATTTCTGGGTATTTATTGCTTTATGTGGGGTAATTGAGATTTTCCCAGATCAAAATAGGAATTTTAAATGCAACAAAAATTTAGACCCTGTGCATTTATTATATTAATAAAAGCAAAAATGCTTTAATTTAATACTTCTCTTTATATGCAGCGGTTGTGTTGGTAAAATGTACACATTTCACCCCGAAAAATTATATTTTATAAAGTGTTTGCAATATGGGTAGAAAAAAACAATTATCCTTGATAGAAAGGGGTAAAGTTCTAGCCTGGTGCCAGGATGGTGTTAGTAAGAAGGAAATTGCTCGTCGGTTACGAAGAAGCGATCATTGGGTTAGAAATTTCTTAAAAGATCCGGAAAATTACGGCAAATCAAAAGGCCAGGGGCGACCGAAAGCTGTAAGTGAGCGGGATAAACGCATGATATTGCGGTGTGCATCCAATTCTTCTGCGTCGGCGAGAGTTATTGCAGAACAAGCGGGGGTACAAACGCACGTGCGTAATGTTCAAAGGATTTTAAAGGCGTCACCGGTAATATCACGGAGGAAAATGTTGAGAAAACCGCCACTTTCGGCGAAACACAAGGAAGCGAGATTGAAATTTGCTGAAGAACACGTATCCTGGAAGAAACAATGGGAAAAAGTTATATTTTCCGATGAGAAACGTTGTAATTTGGACGGACCGGATGAGTACTCGCATTATTATCATGATCTGAGAAAGGAACCAAAAATAAAAATGACCAGACAATTAGGGGGTGGATCTGTGATGATATGGGCAGCGATTGGATTTCGCGATAAAAGTGGGATAGTGTTTTGCACAAACAAAATGACATCTGTGACGTATAAAGACTTATTGCGTGACAATCTTCTACGTTTTGGAAACCAATGGGCCGGGCGCAATTTTGTATTTCAGCAAGATAACGCGCCAATTCATAAAGCAAAAACCATTACTGAATGGTTTAAAGAGAAAAAGATTAAAACTTCACAGTGGCCGGCACGGTCACCAGACGTAAACATTATTGAAAACATGTGGGGTGAATTGGCACGTCGCGTTTATGGCGGAGGCCGTCAATATTTCACGGTACAGGAACTGAAAACTTCAATAGTGACTGAATGGCAGAATATCCTTCAAAATTATGTGTTAAATTTATATAAATCAATTAATAACAGACTATTGGAAGTGATTAAGAACAATGGAGGATCTACGCGTTACTGATCACTCATTTGTTGATTTTTGTTTTACATTTGCAACAGAGCGTCTAAATTTTTGCCGCAGAAATTGTTTAAACATGGGAGTAATAATTTATTATTTAGTTCATATATTACTGGAGGAGATATTTTTAAGTTTATTTTACTTTTATGAATAAAAACTTAATGAGATATCTTGCTAGTTTCGCAAAGAAATGTTGTAACCCTTAAAACCCGTAAAACATCTTACCGCGTCTAAGTTTTTGTCGGGGAGTGTATGTTATCTTTTAAATAAAAAAATATCAAAAAACGCCTGAAAGGTTAACAAAATGCAGCAAATTATCCTTTGTAGCAAATTGTTACTGAATTTGGATTGTTTCATACTTTCCTATCTTAGCACCGTCGTTCAAAAATTAGCAGGGTCATCCCTCAATCTATCACTCCGGTTAACACATTAACGCTACTGTTTCACGACGCATGTATTCTATTACCGCCACAGTATCCTCGCCCAGTTACATATTACATATCAATTAAAAATGTTAAAACTTGAGTAATGAGGTCGGAAAGTTAAACCACCTTAACTTAGCACGTCATAACTTTGGGCGATAAAGTTCCAAAGACATCACGATTTGAAGTTGAAAAAAAAGCACTTGCTGTATTGTTTCCAGTTCTTCTTAATATTTTGCAATATAATCTACTAGATGGTCTTTCATTGCTTAATACTGAAAAGGAAGTAAGGTTCCTCGGTCGTTACTTTCTTTTAAACAATTTTTGCATGAGTTTGCCAACATTTTGCATGCAGCAGCCATGCTCCATCGAAACGTCGGCAATATGATCATAACATATAATTGTGCAGAAAGAATAAAATTAATTCAAGAACTACTGAGTCACTTAATTGGAACATAAGACAAAAGCGTCCAATGCAACCAATAAACATTCTAGTATCAACCCGATTTGGTTTGCTACACCAATTTAATGAAAGAAGGGATCGAGGGAATTCTTATTGGCATTTATAGCCATGTGTGCTAGTGGAGGGCTTTGCAGGGTACTAGTTTTGGTTTGAGGGACCAGGGACGTGTCAGACGATTGAATCAAGCGACCAGACGATTCACTTGTGAGAGTAATACAGGGCTGTCTATCTTGTTGCTTCCTTCTGCCGAACGATTCAAAAGAATTTAGTAGAACTAAATAGTTCGTGCCTCGTTCTGGACAGTAACCAACCTCCTTAGATGATGGGTACTTCAGAAAACGTTTTTATATGCGTTCAGTAGCAAGCTCCTAATATAGCATAGACCTAGAATACAGCTCCCTTACTAGGGAGCCGTATTCTCCCTTATTTATTTATTATTCTTACTTATTCTATACCTCGGATCTCCAAATTGTCTGCGTGATCTCACAACAAATTCCAAAGATTGAATGGCTGAACATGTATCAACAGTTAATTTTCGCCTCTGACCCACATGCTAAGTTACCGTGATCAACTGCTTCCCGCTCAGTTAGTTTCGCCTCTGGCGTGGTTTACATGTTTAGTTACCGTGCTGACTGTTGCCTAGGACCTTTCCCTCTCACGAAGAAGCTCCATGTGATTGTGGGCCAAACGTCGAGTTTTCCTTTAACAAAAAATGATATAACACGGCCCGAACCTGGAATACGCTTAATTTTAATTGACTCTGAGAGAAAGAAATTTTCTCTGTATTTAATCAACGAATCCAAACGAATTATTTAAATTCTAATAATACGAGAGAATTGAACCTTGTATTGCTGTGCCAAAAATTATCCCAAAACCTGAAGTGGAAGAACCATTAACACGAAATGAAGTTTTTACCGTGCTATTTCCTATGAAGCAACTACAAAAAAGTTACAATTAGTAACTTTCAACAGTTAGTTTTGAAAATAGAAAAAGAAGAACATTGTTTTTGCTTTATTTTAACCAATCTCAGCTTTGTTTATTACATTTTACGAAGACAGTTAAAATAATAATATTTTCAGCGCTCAACTTCTCCAATCGGCAATAGGAAATATATATTTATTGCTTTTAGGCACAAAGGCTGATAACTACACCCAATTAGGCGTCCACTCTAAGGAAGATAGCTGTTGCAGGGAGCATGACAATTGTCCCAATTCTTTAGTATCGGGACAATGCAAAGCTGGTATTTGTAACAAATCAAGGATCACCAGGTAAAAGCACTTAATTTTTTCAAAATATCCACACTACATCACGGTAATTTCAGATCTCATTGCGACTGCGATAGGAAATTCCAACAGTGCCTTCAGAACTCCGCAACCGAAACAGGAAATTTAATCGGCGCGATATTCTTCAACATAGCTCAGATATTCTGCATTAGAGAGATTCCAAGATGTCCAGAGAGGGCAAGGTAGTAAATATTTGCTACAAACTCTAATTAATATGCTGGAAATAACTGTTACAATCCTTGCAGGGTTTTGGTAGACCAAGAAAGCCGCATATTATCTTGCCCATATGAATTTTCACTTTCCGACAAGTACATCTTCAGCACTCCGTTTTACACAGTAAAGAATCGCAAAGCGTACTATGTGAATGTGGTTTTAAGAAAGTTGAATTTGGGAAAAAAGTAGATACGACTGCAAGTGGTACTTATCGGATTATAGCTGCTTGCAGTCTCTTCGCGAACCCATTCTTCTCTATTATTTTTAGCTTTATCATTTTTTATTTAAATAAATAACACACCCAATTGATAATTCTTAATATGATAATGTCTGAACAACTTTGATACTTTAATAAGTTACTTTTACTATAAGTTGAAGTTGTAGTGTGTTTTATTAATTTATATATAAATATTATAAGTTCACCCGTGTCTTTTATTACAAATAAATCCAAAATTTTAGCAAACGGCAAATATGTATTTTGTAACAACCGCTTCCAAAAATGTTTTTCTTAGACGGTTAAAACTTAATCTCAAATTATGTTTTTACTTCAGACACAATAGCAATTAATGTATTTAACATAAGCAAATCACTTGTGTTTAAAATTTGCCACTTTCCGTGTGTGCGCGACTGTATGATGTTTATAGGAATTGGCGCGCTGGTTCCTCAGTAATTGATATAAAGCACGACAGTAACAAACGGTAATAAAACGGTAACAACTTAACTAAATCAATAATGAAAAATTAAATGCAGGTGCACTAGCTGGAATGCACACACGACGCTTTGCTCCATGAGAGAATGTTAGTGAGTGTGTACACTATTACGACTGCGCTGTCTTCCCAATAGTAAAAGCAATTGTGTACGCAACCCGCTTTACAGGTGTGTCAGCAAAGAAATATACTTTACAAAATAGTTCGAGATTCGCTTCAGAGGCGTTGGTGTGGAAGTAATTGTTCGTGTATGTGATTCTTAATTAATGCGCAAATTTATGCTGCACATATTAGACTGTGCAATGAAGTAGAGACGCGAGACGACCTTGTTACCGTTGTAAGTATAGAAAATAGAGAGATTTATTCTATTTAGGTGGTTTTCTGCTATTAAAGCAATATGCATAAACATATGAAAAATAAGAATCGTACATATTACAGCAGCGTTGTATGTATAAATACAGAATAAGTGGTTGCGGCACCATCTGTCTTAAACTTGATCTCTCGAAAGTTCAAATTTTTCCAATGTAGTTGTTTCATCCACACACAACCGCAGTTTCTTATTCTTCAGTTCGGCTTTAATTTTATTCACTAAATGTTTACACGTAGATGGTACACACTTTCCTAACGTTGTCTGGCTCGATATTGTAGGATTACACACAATCATAGTTACACATAATTCGTGTATAAATCGTTCCCGATACACAATTGTTTTGTTATTATTGTGCTTTGGACTTCTCACGTGGTCTTAGCAATGTGTTTTCGACCAACACATTAGAGATATATCGCAGACTAAACATGTTATTTTTGCACCATCGTATATTAAATCCGGAAAATCTTTAATAAACTCATTCGCTGCATCTGACAATGGTCATTTCCTCGATCCACTTATCGACGACATTTTATTACGTATAACGTATATGCAGCACTTCGTTACACACACAAACTGAATGCGTTACTACTGCAATAAGATCGCTTGCGCATATATTATGAATCACACACCCGAACACACCACTTCCATACCGACGCCTGTGAAGCGCACGGAAAGTGGCGAACTTTACTTATGCTGTTGTTTATCAACGTTTTTGGGGTTTACCGTTACTTTTTCTGGAAAATAATTTAATTCTTGCTTGCATTTGCTTCCGGAATAAGCACCAAAAATCAAACAAAGAGGCCAATTGGCTAAAGTCATACGTATTATTATTCGTGATCGTAATTCATAAAATTTCTATCAGTGACTTTGTTATTAATTTTGTATCTAGTTAAGATAATAATTGACTTTTGTTAGATTTTCTCTGAACAAGTTCTGCACTTATATTTAGACATATAAAAATTCGATGGTTTAGTGATTGATGAAGCTTTTAGGCAACTGTTTCGCCAGAACTAATACATCGAATTTTTCTTTTTGCTTGAAATCTTTTTTAAGTTTATTAAAACTGTAGCTGACGGTTCAATCCAGAAGCGTTTTTTGGCGCTTCCTACCTCGGGTATCTTACCGAATGTAATCGAACAATTTAATTTTGGTGAACATCTCTGTGCTTTGCTGCGCAGTATACCTTGGCATTCTTGTTTATTAATTTCTATTTCGAAATCTACTTACTTACACCTTCGCACTATTTTGTTTATTACTCCTGTTATTTACTGAAGGTTATATACAGGTTTCAAATTTTGATAAGCTACTTTCGGGCGTTTTGATTTAATGACGTCATTGGAAAGCTAAACTTTGTAAACTACTAAACTGCAGTCAAAAACTGCCAACACTTGACTTCAAATTGTGTTCGACATTTAACTCTAATTACATTTGATGTTTATTGACGCATATTGATCAATTTTGAAGTAAGTTTACTACAGATCGGCAAACATTTACCATCGTAAGTTATTTCCACAATGGACAAACGCAACAGACAAAATAGGGTATATTCTATTGAATAAACTTCGTTTTCAGTCTTCCATATTTGCCAGTATCATATCTTGATTTATATTAATAAATTGTTCGCTGAATTGCAAAATTTCGTAAAACACGCGCAGCAAGAAGCAAACCCGGTACTGATAGACTAAAGGAAAGAACAGCTGAAACTATTGAGAATGTAAGGAGGCGCGTAGATCATTCACCTAACAATTTAATGAGAAAGCTTTCACGGGAAAATAATTTGTCATATGGTACTTGTCTTAGAAAAGTTCTCGGAAAATATCCTTATAAAATTCGTGTTATGCAAGAATTTCATCAGTGGGCTTGAGTGCAATACCACAAATCCTCTTCCTCGGGCGAAATCTGGTTCCACCTTGATAGCTCAATTAACAAATAAACTATCCAGTGAAAACCCTCATATTATGATACAAAAACACTGCATTCTGAAAAGGTAGGTGTTTGAAAAGCAGCTTCAAGGAGAAGAATTACACAGGCCAACAAAAAAAGTTTTTTTTTCGATTGCCAAAGATGTTCATACGATTCCATATTACATTTGAAGCAAGGAATTTACATTTCTATTAACTGGCTCTAGTTTCTAGTTTTTGAAATAATGTATAGCAACTAAGTTTTCATTTTATTTTAGTTAGAACAGCATTTTGTCAAGGGTTGCGTCGCGACGCGTCGTTTCCGACAATTGCAATTACTATATTACGATAAATGAGAGTTTATCGCTTAAAAGAGTCTTTGCTTGACAGGGATAAAATCATTTTGCCTCCACTTAACATAAAGCCGGGGCTCATAAAACAATTCATAAAAGCCTTACATAAAGAAGGGGAATGCGTTAAATATATTAGTAGATCGTTCCCCAAAGTAAGTTGGTGAAAAATTAAAAGCTGAAGTTTTTGATGGTCTTGGATGGACTTGGATTTCTCAAAAGCCATGACTGATGTTGAAGCTTCTGCTTGATGCTGTGGTTAAGAACCTCTTGGGTAACAATAAGGCAGAACATTATGAAGAAATATGCTGGTTAATTTTAAGAGAATAGGTACTAATGCGAGCATTAAATTGCACTTTCTGAATAACCATTTGAACAGATTTCCGGAAAACCTCGGCGAATTTAGTGAAGAAAGTCAATGGAGCAAAGGAATCAAGGAAGGTGAGATACACATCTTTATGCCCTTTAAATAAATTTGAATATCCCCTCGCCGTAATGGGTAAAGCTCAATTAATTATCTCTCAACATGCGAATGGTAACTAGAGGTTGTACCGAGTTTACCAGAACTGACCCTAATAAGACTCGAACGCACACTACCTAACTCTGCAACAGCTGAGGACAGGCACTCTTGCTACTGGGGTACCGAGCCGTTAAATGTCATTATTAGAGATGACAAAGGCAGGTGAAATTATTACTTATTTGCAGCGACTAGACAGACTCGTGTTTTCTCGACTCTCGGAGAAACCAGTAGGCAACACGAACCCTTTCTCATGAGACGAATAGACACGAGTCTGTCTAGTCCCTGCAAAAAAAAAATAATTTCACCTACATTGGTCATCTCTAGTCATTATTTCTGACTCACCTTATATAGACCAATATCATTATAAACATACCATCCAATTGTATAACCCAAAGTCATTAGATCATTAGAGATAATTTTTCCATTTGACTAATAAGAAGTTAAACATTAATGCCTTGATAAAAATGACATAATATTAACCAATTCGCAGATTACAAAAGAAAATAATTGGTGAATACAGGACACATGCATGAACGAACCTAAAATTACAGCTCAAACCAATTTGTCGACATAATAACTTATTGTTAGTTGACATGTTTTTGTATTTGCAATTTTTTAGCCTATTTACGCATAAGAACAAAATACAGGATGTGCAATTATGCATATTTTTCTTGTTATTCCTTCAAATTCGCTGTAAATAAAGCAATTAATGTCTTTAAATTGAAGAAGACTGACTAATTCGCGGAATTTTTGAGATACCTGTACAGCTTAAGGAAGGAATTTAACGAGATTAAAGCAAGACTGTAAATTTTTTTTTTAATAATATAAAAATAAATATATACACATGTATAAACTTCAAAAAACGCAAATAGCAATAAAATTTGTTGATTTAAAACGAAGATAAACGACTAAAAATTTAAATACGTCCTTTCTGATACCGCAATGCGTAGCTGTTTCCGGGAACATTCCGAGTTAGCTTAAAATTGGGAGATCGTTCCAGCATACACTCCTTTCTTATTTTTTCCGGTACTCTAATTTGGACAGTCTCCTTCCCGGTGCCAATATTCAATCTAGGAGGCGTTAAATTATATTCATATATTTGTTTCACTTTATTCCTTTTCGTCTTAGTTTCCACAGGAGGTTTCTCACTTTTGAACATCTCCATCGGTTTTCCGCAAGTATCGCAGCAACTAAGCCCATAAGTGTCCGTATTCAATGGTTGTGGCAGTAATCGATCATTTAAAACAAATTTATGTAAACATTTATGCTCGGGAATCGCCGTAGAGCCTCCCTGACCCAAAGCATGGCAATCGAAATAGTTATCCTTGCGAAATTTTGCTAAATCTTTAAACTCCTGGTAAGTCATTTGTTTATCAAATAAGCTTGTGCCTTTCGTTGAACTTCGTCCTCCCTCTTCGTCTATCTTACGTAAATCACCTAATTTCGTTTCGTAATCACCTCTAGCATGGGTATAACTCAAAGTGCTTTTCGAGGCAGTTTCAGTGGATTTATCCGCAGATTCGGCATCTTTTGGTATCCTCCTCACGCCGTAGCTACGATTTCGTTTTCGAGGGTCCAAGATGGCTCTCCTCACGTTAGGTATCCTGACGACGATATCATCTTGATGGTGGCATCTAGGTTTCAAATCTAGCACGGGTAAGTTTGGAGTATCTCTGCAATAACAGTCTTCGCAATGGGATGGCACTTCGCTACCTTTGGAAACCAAACAGGACGATTTGATGCATCTTCTGACGTGAGATTTTGAAACGATGGTGCGGTTTATCGAGGAACGCTCGGATTTTTCTTCTGCGTGTAAGTCCGGTGCTAGCAGAGAAGAGACGTTACTGGAATCATTCCTTGCGTTCCAAACTGAAGACGCCTTCGCTGATGATATCCTGGGACATCTAAATCAATAAGACATACATTATGTAATTAGCTTAAAACCATTTCTTTACATTTTTGTTATTTATCAATCGTGCTGTAAATTACCTCTTTATCTATTAGTTTGCGTATTAAAACATAAATAGAATTATTACTCTATTTTTCTGAAAGATTTACCAATTAATTAAACTTACGTAATTCTCCTGCAACAGCATTCGCAGGCGCATTTCGACGGCTCATACTCCGATGGAACTGTACTCATGTCTCTTCACAATTATGTTTGGTATGTGAACTGTCATCTTTTCGAAGGCAGACAAGGCTGTAGGTTTGGTTTGCGTTGCTAAGATACGCTGTATGTATACAACAGTATTGTTTGCTTTCGTGTATTGAATATACGCTAACAAATAGGTGTCTTTTAGAGAAATAAAAGTAAATTTGCGTTAAAATTTGTTCAAGCGGTTTAAGGTAATATAACAATAATCCCATTGATCTCTACAATAAATATATGTAATTTGATATAAGGCTGCCAAAAATTCTTGTACGCCCAATGAAAAGCCCTCTTATGTGTTTACTAATAAACTTATATTTTTGTAGTTCTATTCACCAGTAAGTTATATATACGGAGTACGTATTCAGATGAAATATAATCTTAACAAAATTTAGTACAACGAAATATGTAGTTTTAATTCTACAATGGAAATTTATTTATTTTTTTTTATATGTTAGGTATCTTTTTTAAAACGTAATATATCTGGTTAAAAAGTTCTAATTGCACTCTTTGAAAAATTATTTAATTAAATATTCACACTATGCACCGTTAACGGCTTGACAAATGAGCAAGTCTATTCTACCATAAAAGGTTAAAAAGGAGTGATTCCCTAACGATATGTTGTTTTAAATCTTCAAAGTTTTCAGGTTTTGTTCTATAAACAGGATTTTTCAAGTATGCTCAATAGAAATAATAAATCTGGTGAACAAATAGGTCCCTCTCCTTTCGATCCATCCGTTGGGAAACGCTTCGTTTAGGATATAAGGAACTGCTAAGGTAACATGTAGTGGAGCTCCACCCTGTTGGTGCCACACTTCATTAAAATTAGGTCCAACCGCGTTTCTCATAGGCGGAACAATTTCGTCCCGAATATAAGTGTGCAAACGGAATGTTCTAGAATCTAGAATAATTAACTAGAGCTATTTTTGTAATTTTCATAAAAACAAAATGGTATCGTCTCTTAGAGACATACCAAAAACTCTTGTATTTGTTAATATTTTCATTTTTCTTCAATTTATGAGATTTATGACAATTAGTTCATTAATAGACATTTGCGTTAAAACTTTTACTGAAAATGCTTCATTTTCATAAATTGTTTAAATCTAACTAAGAGCTATCTTGGTTGCAAACGTCTTGCAAACTTCTTCGTCTTTCTACACAACCCAACATCATAAGAATTTGGATTCTTGCTCAGAAGTGATTAATTAATTAACGTAGTATGCAAAACACGTAGAAATATAAAAAAATGCAGATTGTTTTTGTTGTTTATCGAATATTTTCTGCCAGTTGAAGCTTAATCCTAAATTATCATTTGTTCTTTCATAGCCAAATCTTAAGAATCAAACGGCATTTCCTCATAACAGTTGTTATGTAACCCCATAATATTTTTATTTTGCCATAAACAATCAAACAATTACAGGAAAATGGTTTTTCATATTATATAAAGAAATAAGACGACATTATAGCTAACAAGCAGTTAAATGAAGATAAAATCTTACTACATCAATTATGTCGATAAGAATTTCCTGCACAACTTTTGTTTAAAATTTATTTTTGCAAAATGCATAACAATGACAAAAAAAAACGTGTTTCCAGACTTTTAACTCACTCTGTATATAATTCCTTTCCTGGGCAATTTAGAGAAAAAAATTGAAACAAAAAATATTCACAGACAAATGCTACATAACACAAAATTATATTCAAGTATGCAGTGTGCATGACTCAAATTTGATTTTTTAAATGGAGTTACATTTTTGGATGCTTCTCTTCAATTCATGTAAATTTTTTCAATATTCCCCACATCCATCTATCTTAGTTTTTGAGATAATTGGCAACATCTGGTATTTTTGCAAAATGAGGCCGTTTCTTTAACAATCGATATTTGAAACGCCTACGTGATTCAAATTTTCCTTGACTACTGAGAATACTAAACTATTCAGAAAAGTTTTTCGTTTAAAAACAGAGTGCTGTGACGAAATATTATATAATTTTGTTAGAACAAACATCTTTTTTTAAACAAGTCCGTCATCTACTCGAAGTAACCATTCTTTTCATCTAGTAAGTTAACCAGCACTGTATATAGCACTATAAAAATCTTCTTAGATGAATTTCTTAAGGCAATGCAGAACGTGAACATTACACAAAAGAGGGTAGCAAATCCTCAATAAAATGCAAGAATCGCATTTAAGGGTATACGGCGTTCACTTTGAATAGATATGCATAAATGAAATGTTATAGTATTTCCTGGCAGAACTCTGTGGATTTTAGCAAACAACTTATCTGCACAACTAAAGAGCGATACATTCCAGGAAAATGTTCATAAGAAAAAATCTTGTAACAGTTTCTCTATCAGATCGTCAAAAAATTGAAATAGTAAGAATCCAGCCTGATAAGGATTTCGATGGTCATCTTGTAGATTTTAATTGATATAAAAAAAAAATGTAAAAAAATGTATTGCCTAAAACTCAAAGAAATACTCAATCCAATAGCCACTCTAGCACGTAAGGCGCCTAATATATCGGTCTTTAAAGAAACTGTATCATTTCGTGAAAATTTCAAATTATCTCAATTATCTCAAAAATTAAGGTAGATTGGTATAGCGAATATTGATATTGGGATGAATTGAAGAGAGTCATTTAAAATCGAAATAATATACAAGTGTTCCATTTAAAAAACCAAGCGCTGCGGAAGCTGAATACCCTGTACAATTGAGTATAACTTTACATTGTGCAGTATTTGTCTCAATATTTTTTATTTGAAATCTTTTCCTCCAAATTGTTCAAAAAGGGAATTATCTTGGATTCTCGCAACCATTAAGTGGACGCGTTAAAAATATACTGAGTATATTGAAAAAAAAAATAAAGATCTTTTTAATTTATTAAAATTTTGCGACTTTGTAATAAAATTTCCTTGTTTGCTTGAAAATTTGATCCCTCATTGGTTTGTATTCGATGCCTAGTTTTGCATCTTCAATTGCTCTCTGAAAAAACATCCTTCTATGGTTTCGTTAATTTTGGGTTTAGGGATCAGGTGTCAAGAGAAGAAAAACCAATCCCTTTCTCTAATATTTTATTGTTGCCACGTTTCGTTGGATGCTTTCCAACCTTTTCAAGCAAATATCAAATCCGAACAAAATAACTTTTTTTCAGATTGCTTGAAAAAGTTGGGAAACATCCAACGAAACGTAGCAATATTAAAAATATTAGAGAAAGTGATTGATTTTTCTTTTCTTGACACCTGATCTCCAAACCCAAAAATAACGAAACCATAGGAGATATACTTGAAGGTCAAAAATAAAATCATAAACAAAGAAAAAACAACAGTAAGTATGCAAAAGCTTAGAATTCCATATTTTTATTTTTATGATCGGCTGCTGTTCCGATCATTTAGACCATCTTCATTCCCCCCAAACTAACGTTGTACAATGTATTTATTTAAAATATTGTTAATACGATAAACGCTCATGTATCACTAACGTTTATGATTTTTGCATAGACGCACTGTGTGTTCATAAACAAAGGTGTGAAGTGAACTCAGTCAAGTACATATTTTCACCAATCTCTAAAATTAGTCAATATTTACTTTAAATACAGCAATCATGTCGCCAGAAATACCGGAAATTTCAGAACTGTATTTTTGTTATTAAGTCCTGGAGATGCAACAAAACATATAAAAATATCTTAAAAATCTTATCTTAAAAATATCTTAAAAATCTTATCTTAAAAATATCTTGAACTAAATAACTGTAAATATTTGAAGAAGTAACGACTTCGTACCCAAAAAGAATATTTTAAAATATATTTAATGGAAAAGATATCAACTTATTAAAGCATACAAGCAAATACTTTACGAAGTGAAAAGAGCTTATCCAAAAGTCAACAGTATTGGCTGTTAAAATTAAAATAAGTTATTTTTTATGCTATTTCTTCTTGCAGACCGTTGAAAAGTTTTTTTTCTTCTTTCCTGGCGTTATCGTTAGATCCGTATAATTAATGTGTATTCTTTATCTTCTCCATCTCTTTATAATACCATTAGGAGATTAAATGGGTGATTTGAATAGACGAGTACGAAAAAATAATGAGGAAATAGAATGGTGCTTGAAAAAATATGGGGGAGGCATGCGAAATAATAACGGAGAAAGACTGCAAAACGACCTAAAGATAAGGAAAATACAATCTATGAAAAAGATATAAATGAAATAAGCAGGCAAATACTTGCAAAAAATGAAAAGTCAATTACAGACTATTACTAGAATATCGAAGTAAAGAAGAGGGTCGAAGATAGGAAGCGACCACTTTTTCCTGAAAGTATCAGAAAAGATGCGAGGAAGAAGATACTTCTAATTCTGCCAGAAAGGAGGCTCAACAAAAATAGTAAATAGCAACGTTAAGAAAACGAATTGGTGGACCGGAAAAAAAACAGCTGCTAAGGATAAAAAGGAAAAATAGAGGAAATATCTACAAATAAAGGAGCAAACAGATTGTGATGAATATAAAAAGCACCGAAAGTCAAACGAATAACAAAAGAAGAAAAAGAGAAATTATGCCAAATATTTGGCGAAAAAATGAAAAACACCTATACAGATCATCAGAAGCTAATCTTTAAAACTATCAAGAACATGAGATAAAAGAGGACCGGAACAATAATAAATATCAAAGATTATGACGGAAGGAGAGGGAGACAATATCATGGAAAGATTGACAAAATATTTCGATGGGAAAGATACAATTCCTAAAAAACAATAGAAATCCCAGACTTGTACATGAAATAGAAGATATGCGACAAGGAGAAATAAGTAAGGATGATATGAAAAAAGCAATTGGAAAACCAAAATTAGAAAAAGCACACTGCCACGGCAAAATAATAGCATTTTTCCTTAATATTTTCAACATGTATAATGCTATAACTACGGTTGTTGTCAATAATGAGCATTACAAAATTTGCATGAACCACAAGCGTCATCTATAGACCACTTTAAAATTTGGCTGAGATCACTTTGATACGTTTCGTGACGATATGCTTGTGAGCTTTCCATCTTGAAGGCGTGGAAACGTAAGTTTCAACAACTCAAAGTTGCGATATAGTTGCAGTTAAAGCAGGGCCAGAATAAACAAACATAATCGAGCAACAATTGACCAACTGTTGCCAAATTTCTTATTTTTAATATATTGACAAACTCGTTCCTCCAGAGCCAAGAAATTGCTCAATATCTAGTTGGGAGTTGAGTCGATATTCGCTTTGCGTGTGAAAAAATGAAGTAAATAAATTAGAGGCTGATGAGTGTAACCGATGTCGTGGGTATACACACTGGCCATTGTTGACGAACTGTTTTTAATGATTTCCTTTTAGTACCACTATTTTTTTGCTCCTGAGTCACCAGAAAATAGAATTATACCAGTAGTTAAAGAAAGATGTGAGAATTAAATAAACAATTATCGATTAGTCTTCCTTCTGCCAACAATTTCAAAGATTTTGATAAAACAACTCTTATTGGCAAATTTATTTTCACTCTGTGACCAATATGGACATTTAATTGGATAAAAAAAAGAAAATAAATAAAAATCTAAAATATTTTTTTAATTATCTATACATTTTGATGTATCCTCACAGTATATAAAATATAATCGTTAAAAAGTGAAAAACAATAAATAAAAATATTTTCTCTTGTACATCAATCGTCAAATAACTTGCGTTCTAGTTTTGTAGAACGGTGTTAAGAGATCCAGCGGTAACGGAAAGATAATCGTTGAGTTCTTTTCTGCGGAAATGTTGTTGAGAGTTTGCAAATAACGAAGCTATAACAACAATTATACGTTAAAGTCCTGCAACATACTTAAATATTGTTAAAATCAAACCTGTAATGCAGCTGGACTTTCATTTATAACATCCGACGCCTCTTTAAGCGCTCTAGAAGCCTTCATTTCACCTTCAGCCGCTATAACTTTGGCCCTAGCCTCGCGAGATGCTTCAGCTTCAGCTGCCATCGCTCTTTGAAGTTGTTGTGGTAAGCTGACGTCTTTTCTGCGAAAGAAAATTTTGGTTATACCCAAAAATTGGGAATATAAAGGGAAATTATTAACATTTCTACCCTTTCCACTTTAACCCCCCATGGATCCGTAGCTACATCCAGAGATGTTTGCATGGCGTGCGAGATAGCTTCTCTATCTGAAAGAATTTCAGCCAAATTCCTCGTTCCAAGGATATTTCGCAGTGTGGTCATTGCTAGAAGTCTCGTAGAATTGCTGAAAGGAGGAAACTATATCGAAGAATGATCTATACTACATTTTAAAATTACCTGTAGTTAGTGACTTTCACGACGGCATTCAGCGGATCCTGTATCCTGTAGTACACTACAGCGTCTACTGTAACTGTCACAGAATCTTTGGTAAGAGCCTGTAAAATAATAAAAATCCATTTAAGTGAGAAAAAGACAAATTTTAGCAGAATTATTAAAATGACTTACTTCTTGAGGTGGTACATCAAAAGATACGGTTCTGAGATCAACTTTGCAGTAACTATCGACGCATGGGAGCACAAAGAATATGCCAGGACCTCTAGCGCCGCCCGTCCTTAGTCTACCTAACCTGAATATCACTGCTCGTTCATATTCTTGAACTACCTACGAAGAGAAAGAAATATTTTTATTTCACGAAGTAGGAAGTTATTTGAAATTTGTTCTTTTTTAGTATTGCACAGTCGCGTAAAGGGCGCCACCATAAAACATTCAGTTTCATCAACCTTTTCAAGCGCTGTCTGTACACAATTTAACAATTCTTCTGGAATTGTAAACTTGTGTCTGCTTGGCTCTATCTAGACGTCGTATTAAAACGCCTTCGAGATATACGAAGTGCTCTGTATTGAATCTCGCAATCTATTAAAAATAGTTATATGAAGCCCATATTGTATTGGTTTATTTCTGGATGGAGAAACCAAAAGCGTAATAATATAGAGAGCATTCCATACAAAATGCCAAAGTAGCCTGACTCGCTACTTGTCGATCATCCTGTGTATTGGAAATATTTTTGAAGGGTATTCTATCATGTTTATTATGTTATTAGAACATCTTCGGAAAAGAAGAGAGTTCGGCTAATTTACCTACTTAGTTATTTCTAACGGTGTCCGAAACAAAGTTACATAATTGTAATTGTGGGAGACGCAAACGCAAAAGTTGGAAGAGAGGAAATATTAGAAAAAAACGGGGGGTCATACAAGCATGAAGAACTAAGTAATGATGGGAAAAGGGTACGTGAATAATACCGGGCAGAAATGAGAGAACCAAATTGACCATTTCCTGATGCAAGAAAAAGAGGTAAAAGACCTGGTAAATAAGTAAGAACTTGCCGTGGAGCAGACATCGATTCGATTCATTTCCTTGTAGGATTAAAGCTGAAATATGAAAAAAGAAAAGATAAAGGGAAACAGGAAAGGATATACGAGGCATAATATACAGGATTTACGAAATGAAGAAATTGCTGGAAAATATACAGAAGACATAGAAAAAAAATGTACTACCAACGCAGAAATATGGAAGAAAGATGGGAAAGAATAAGGCAGGAAGTAAGAAAATTAACAAAAAACACCTAACCCACTCTCAGCACAACCCCGTATATAAAAGATAAAGAGGAAAGCCTGATAGGTGACGAAGAAGGAAAAAACTAAATGGAAGCTAGGAAGAAGAAGAGGAAATACTAAGGAAAGAAGAATAAATATCAAAATGCCAGCAAAAGAAGAGATAAAGGAAATAATACAACTAGTGAAAACAACAGAAGCTCGGGAATTAAAGAAATCATTAAAGAAAAGAGGCAAAAAATTGGAAAACGATATTTATGAAGTTATACGCCAAATCTAGGAAATGGAGGAAATACCAAATAGTTGAAAGGAAGAACTTACATTACCAATCTATGAGAAAGGAGACAGAAGGGACTGCAAAAATCACCTTGTTAGATATCACCTACAAAATATTAGCATCGATTATAAAAAAGGAGATTAGAACCATATGAAGAAAAAAATAATAAGAGGAAGGCTTTAGAAAAAAAAAGTATATCGGCGCAATTACTCTTTGTAGATGGTAAGAGACCCTATAACAATATAAACGGAAGCAAATTATTATAATATGATCGATGGTAACTTTGTATGAGCGTAATTTAAATAGGGAGAGAAGAATTCAAGAAAACACCTATTCTTTGATTTGTACTCCTCTTATTTAGAAAAGGAATTTTAAGAGATTTTTAAATTTTCGGTAGACTGATAAGATTAATTAAAGCGATCCTGCAGGATGCAGCAAACAGGATGAGTAAGGACGATTTTAAGCGAAAAAGGAAAACAACTACTGATAGTAGATCAGTTTAAATTTTGCTTATGCCCGGCTAAAATATACACTCCTGTTGAAGATTTTTAAACTGTTTTAAATTCCAAATCCATAATCATGGACCTCAGTAACATCTGGAGAAGCAATAAATGAGCAACGGTATTAAAAGAGAAGGGACAAATGATATTTACTAAAAGCCTTCAAACGTCATTCATCGTGAACTACGTAAGTCAGAGACAACTGATTTAGAACTGATCCGAAGGAATATTTATGAATATAAGAAAAACCAAGAACCTACTTTACCACAGGATCGAAATGAAATTTTCTCATCTTTGGATGCCTTGCAACTCAAAACGTCCAAAAACGAAGCATTTTTATTAATTAACGATCCGGATCGTCAAATTACAATATTTCTTTGCTACACAAATCTCTATCAACTTACTAGTGTGGAAACAGTTTACACTGATTAGTACTTTTAACTTTTGCCCACTTTTCATTTTTTCACTCAGTTTTCTACCATTTGCATGTATAAAAATGGCATTATGTACCTCGAATGTAGGGAAAACGATTTGAAATTCAATCCTAACAATGTTTTCATTGGATAGTTTTTGGAATACAATTTTTAAATTCTGTTGATGTAGCTGATTGCTTTACAATTGACTTAATGCGCGATTTACCTTTGGAGAACTTAAAACTTTCTTAAAACTTATTGTTAGTAGATAATCATTGTGCAGAACAGCATCCGCAACAGCGAATCATTTCATTCGAAATTTAATAGTAATTTCTATCACATCTAATCTAATATGTATTCATCATTTTTTTAACAAACTTGTGAATTATCAGCGCAAAATATACAGGATGTCTCATTATATTTTGACTGATCTTACAAGCTTATATTTTTCAAACGGCATGAAATATTAAACCGCGGTTTTTAGCATTGAGTTTTATATGAATGGAACTTTCCTTCTATAAAAACAAATGAAAATAGCATAATTTGGCCGACCCGATACTGAATTTGTTTTAATGTAACGCTTCCGCAGTAATTTAGTTCAAAGATGTTTTCCGGAAGTGAATTATAAGCTCTATTCTGAACATAGCCCTACAGAAAACTCTAAGGTTTGGAGACCGAAGTGCCCATTCTACTATTCCACCTCTCCCAATCCAAATTCTGCAGAAGTTGTAGCGATATTGGATATGTGGTAAGAGTCCCCATCTTGTTGAAAGCAAAAATGGAGATTCTCTACAACGTCGTCTTGTTTTAATTGTGGATAAAAAAAGTTTTGTAACATGTCCGTGTAATTATTGGCTGTTTTTTCAGTAAAAGAGAAAGGCTTGTAAATTTTAGTACCTTCAGGATTCCGGAAACTTTAGTTTTATCCAACTTTAGATTTTTTCTTAATTATTATTTAGGTGTGAAAATAAGTTGGAATCGAGGGTTCATTTTTTCCTAGAAATTGATGCAATCTCTCGAAATTTGTTATACCGAGCTTTTATAGTATTTGCAGCCGGGGGATTATTATTAAACTGTATTCGTCTTGCTTTAATTAACGACTTAGCCTCTGCGTAAAACTGTACTGCTTGGGATTTTTCTTGCTTCTCTAGTAGCATAGTTAATTGGCTGACGGTTGGCCTTTAATTGGTACAACGTCGTACGGTCGGCGCAATATCCGTGAGAGCTAGTCACGGTCGGTAGAGTGTCAGTGAGGTGTACAAAATTGGATATCGATTGGCTCTAGGTCAGCAAAATCGATTCAGCGTTGGTCGACAATCGGAAAATGATAATCAACTCAGTCGGCGCGGTATCGGTTGAAGATCAGTTGCCAAACGATGTCACGGTCGGCAGACAATGTTGAATCAATTTTCAGGGAATGTTCGTTAAAGGTCTGTGCACGCCAAAATAAATAGTTCACCCAAAGATCAGGTAAACATGCGAGAACGTTGCGAGCCAATATTCGGCCAAAAAGGTAAAATGCTTTCAAGTAATGCCGACATTGCTGCCGCCTCGAGTCAAGTGATCTGTGACCAGGAGCCAACGTTGCGGCAACGATTTTATGTTTTTATTTTAACAAATACAGCATTATTGGAAAATTTTATTTATTTGTTGCGTGAACTTGGAAATATGTACATACTTGTGTGCCTATCTAAGTAATAAAAGCCTTCTCAATTATACCAGCATATTTTACTTCACACAATAATGTATATACCGCATTAAGTAGTTCATTATATAAGCCGAACTCACGGGTAATAAATTGGGGAATTTCTGAAATGATTACCCCTTTACTTTAATCTGCTGGTCACACACTGTTGGCCTAACAGGGAGAATGATTAGGGGATTGGCCCAACTCACATAAGCCCAAAATTTTTGCTATAACAGGCGCAATATTACAATTCCAAAAGCTCGGGACCCCTGTATGTAGTATTAGAACATACTATTGAATCTGCAATACTCTGTAAAATATATTTTTTTAAACCTGATAATTCTTTTGCAGTAGCCCTGTATATTATAATTTAATAGTAAAGAAAATAGCTTTTGAATACAAGTTTTAAATTTAGTGCAGTAGCAACAATAACAAATTATGTTAGGTATTGATACAGTTCAGAATTAATATTTACTTTATTTATTAAAAAAATATATTTAAATCCTTCAAAACTAAAAAGAAAGAAAATTTTTAATAGAAAAATAAATCTACATCTGGCATATTTCTGAAACAGCTCGTTACGCCAATAGCAGCTTATTTCTTACGCCGATTACAATCCACAACCTACATTCGCATATTTCCAATATCCACACAACACGAAACAACTCATAACCGTTACATTACTTTAACGAAATCAATATCGTTCATAACGCCGCGCCGATCGCAAAATAGGGCAGTAACGTCAGAAATCGTCTAACAGTTCCACTAAAACCTCTACTACCTTCCAGATTTATAAACAAGACCGCGATGTATACATCATTCGCGAGTCTATTATTTCAAAATACACAGATGTGTAAAAAAATCTACCCGAAACCATCAACTTCTATAAATATTATTACTATTGATCGGCGAACGTTCGAAATCGAAATGAATCATAAGCGAAGTTTTCGCCCGAGATTCATCAAACGATGATATATTAACGTGTAGAAACGCATGAGCTAAATTTTAAATCTAAAACGAAACAAGATGAATATCTAAAAGGCCGAGGAGATTTCATTAATGCATCTTAAAAGAAACTGCGAAATGCTAAAACGATTTTCGGGAGCGTAATAAACCCTTTTTGAGGTTGTTCCGAGGAACGGTGAGAAAATATACACGACGGAAGAGTTTGTGAAGCCTATTTTTACGTTCTGTATACATTTTCAGGCTTTTTTCTTGCTGCTGGTGTTTGTCGATGCCTAATTATGACATAATTGAAAGTTTGTAATTATAAAATGTTAACGTGGATTGTTATTCGAATCTAGATTATATCTTCAATTATGAATAGATTCTTCTTGCTCGTGCATACACTGCATATCAGTGCACAACATTAAAATAAAGCAATAGCATTTGCTTTAAAGAAACGTAGCAATTAACAAAATGTAGTTTAACTCATAATACTTGAGTAAAACATATGCCTCAATGTACTGTTAACATATTTAATAAACATTGAATAAATCTAATAAATATCGATACACGGCGTTTCGCCGTTTACGGCTCCTCAGTGTACCTTTGTGGAAGGTGGTAGCTGTATTTGAAATTGTCGTATGTACACTGCCGTTCAGAGAAGTTCGGTCGGTTGGTAAAAAACATGAAAAGGTTATGGAAACAAACGAAACTAAAAACAAAATGCAATTTTATTGTATGTACAGGTAAACAAGACAAAAATAAATAAATAAAAAGTTATTCTGGCCTAATATAACATACTGAACATTATATTTTTTTTTCATCGAAAAAACCTCCTTTGCTGTTAATCACCGCTCGAGCTATTCTAGACATGCTTTCGATAAGTTTTGTTAAAACGGATTGTGGAATATTTATCCATTCATGTTGCAGAATATTCTGTAAATGTTCTTGTGAAGTTGGGCATATTTTTCGGATCCTCCTCTCCAATTCATCCGACAACAACTCTATAAGGTTCAAATCTGGGCTTTGTGGGGGCCATATCATTACTTTCAGGGTATGCTGTTCTTCTTGCTCCTTTAGATAGTTCTTACTCACTAAGGCAGTGTGTTTTGGGTCGTTGTCATGCATGAATGTAAAGTTACGGCCTATTATACGCAATCCTGATGGCACTGCATGATTCTGGAGTATTGCAAAATAATTTTTCTTCCTCATTACACCCTGCACTCTGCATAAATCTCCCGTCCCAGCAAAAGAGAAACATCCCCACACTAACACAGAACTACGCCCTTGCTTCACTGTAGGCACAATTCAGTTCGGGATCACTTTTCGGTTTTAGATCTTCGGACATAAACTCGTCGATTTTGCCAAAAAACCTCAAACTTTGACTCGTCACTCCAAAGCACGTGTTTCCAATAATCTAACGACAAATCTAGATGAGAACGGCCCCACTGTAGCCGTTTTGCTCTGTTGCCCCGACGTAATAGGGGTTTTCGAATGGCAATGCGTCCATGAAGGTCCGCTTGTTGAAGTCGACGTTCCACCGTACTCGCCGAAACTTGTTCTTCACGGCCGCGATTGACTTCGGCTGGTATTTGTGGCGGTGTTAATTTTCTATTGCGTTTGCTTAATAATACAATTCTCAAATCTTCAGCTTTT
>LR736892.1:3548019-3569658 GCA_902654985.2 Oryctes borbonicus | reverse complement strand
TTACTCTGCGAAGAAAGTTGTAACGTTCGTACACAGAAAAACGGAACTCAATGAATCGTGTTCGTTGACTTCGTTTTATTAATGCAACAAAAAAAAATTATATTAGCTAATAAGTTATTACAATGAACTACGTTTATCACAATGAAACTTGTTTATATCAATATAATAAAAATCCGTTTATTAACTTAGCTTATAACTAGAGATGACCAAGGCAGGTGAAATTATAACTTCTTTGCGGCGATCAGACAGACTCGTGTCTATTTGTCTCATAAAAAAGGGTTCGTGTTGCCTACTGGTTTGGCTAAGAGTCGACAAAACACGAGTCTGTCTAGTCGCTACAATTTCACCTGCCTTTGTCATCTCTACTTATAATAAACGTAACAAAATTTAGAGACTTTTTATTAGACAATAATAAAAGTATCAGTTAACGGGTAATTTAATCGTCCGTTAAAAAAAAAATATTTTAGGTTCGAACAGACAGAAAATTTACAAAATATACTGAGTAAAACCAACAAAGTTTAGGTTAAACTAACGCTAACAATGCTAAGTTAATACTACTTCCAACATTATTTCTATTCCCTTATGTAGGTGTAAAGAATGCTTACTTTAGATACTATTATCTTTTGCAAAACGCTTCTATTGTTTGCAGAAATAATGCAATATTATTAATGCAAAATATATGCAAGGCGTAAATCGTTAGCAGCTATTACTTATCAGCGGATATAACTTATCTTTATACCAATAAATCCGTTTATTGTGTAGAGCGTATACAGAATGTGGTGTTCCCGATTCGATTAGACACTGAATGGTGAAAATTTGTCTTCGAGGAATTTAATATTGATCATTCAAATAAAAATATTGGCAATTTTGAATTACTTCCGGAACTTGTGCAGAATAGTGTGTACCATCAGAAAATGAAAAAATATACAGGATGTTTTACTTAAAGTAAGCAAAATGAATTTTATTTCTTAGTTGTTTTAAAGGATCAGCGCGAAAACAATTTTTTAGCATTCGCCTAGTTGTGATTTGGACTAATTTTGATGAAAAAATCGTTACATGAACGTATTCTTTTTATTGTATATACACTGGCGGCCACATAAATAGCACAGGCATCAAATTTCATTTGAATTAACCGCTCAAGCTGTTCCCGTTTAAATTTTTATTAAACTAGCGTGAGAGTCCCCGAGAAGATTGCGTGTACTTCCTCTACCTTTTCCAGAACAATAATTCGCCATTCAATGAAAAAAAAAAATTGTTTCACTTTCCTAGCAGGCACGTAAATAGCACAGTTGTCGGTTCTGTAGCGGAATCTTATTATAGTGTTACGGTTCGAGTTATTTTGTACCAAAAAAGTGATGTACTTACCACTTTTAAAATTAACGTTTTATTAATAACAAAAATTTAGGTGTTAGTATAATGGGACGAGGAAAACATTGCACACCAGAGAAAAGAGAGTTAATTTGCACAATGAAAGAGAAGGGTATATCAATTTCAGAAACATCACGAACATTAAATTGTTCACGTAAATTAATACAAAATGCGATAAAGCATATTCAGACAGAAAAAACTTTAGAAAACAAGAAACGGAAGATTAGGCCTCGTAAAACAACCTTAGGAGAAGACAACCTTATTCGTCGATTAAGTCAAGAAGATTCTTTTCGCACAGCTACACAAATAAAAACCGAATTTAATAAACAAATTGGTATTGATATATCGAGAAGAACAATACGACGTTGGCTGAAGGAATTTAACTTACATGGGTGTATTGCAGTACGAAAGCCACTCGCGTCGAATAAAAACCGTCAAAGAAGATTACAGTTTGCGAAAATGCGCAAAGAAAAGCCGCTTTCTTTCTGGAAATCTGCACTTTGAACAGATGAGAGCAAATACAACCGACTTGGGTCTGACGGAAAAATGTACGTGCGACGACCCATCAATCAGAGATTCAACCCTAGGTACACTATAAAAACATTGAAACACGGCGGAGGAAGCGTAATGGTATAGGCTTCTATGTCATGGCGTGGTATAGGACCTATATTCAGAATTGCAGGAAAAATGGATCAATATGTTTATCGCAACATTTTAGAAAACGTGATGCAACCATATGCTGATGAATTTCTTCCAGTAACCTGGGGTTTAATGCACGACAATAATCCCAAACATACGGCGAGGACCGTAAAACTAGTGGCTACAGGAGAAACAGATTCGAGTGTTAGAATGGCCTGCACAAAGCCCTGATTTAAATCCCATAGAAAATCTATGGGGGGATGTTGAGGTTGTTATAAAGTCTAAATCTCCAGCGACATTAGACGAATTATGGAATACTATTGAAGAAGCCTGCCATAACATTCCTGTAGAGAGATGTCAAAAATTAGTTGAAAACGTGCCGAGAAGATATGCAGCAATATTGGCTTGTAAAGGGTTTCCAACAAAATATTAAATGTAAAAGCAAAAAAGAATTAAAAAAAAAGAAATAATACAGTGTTTCGTTATTGTTATTAAGTGTGCTATTTCTATGCCCATTAAAAAAATAATATATTTATTTTTTTAATTTGTTTATCTTGAAGTTTGTAAAATATCGTGTGTTTATTATAAACTGCATGCCATCTGCTACATTTTTCTTAAGCTAAGTTAAATAAATCACTTGTTAACATTTACAAATTTATCAATTCACCCATATCAGTTTACCTGTGCTATTTATATGGCCGCCACTGTACCTACCTGTTTCATATAGCAACACTCTCCAATAGAAGCAGATTAAAATTTATGCAAAAGCTAAACGAGTGTAATCAATATTTAGATTTTACAAGTACCACTCTGCTCTCTATTATTCTATATATAACCTTGACAATAATTTTAGACTATACATCTTCATATCACCTACATAAGTGGATTATCTAAAAAATGCGCATATTGATATAACGAGTCATAAGAATATTATTATTGTTGCAGTAATGTTCAAATGTCAAATCCTACATTACTAATTTTTTATTATCACTATAATTACAAAATAGACATACTTCAACAATATTGTCGGCTGCAATACTATTTTGGGAAGCAATGGATGGAAAACAATAACAACTTTATCTCAATCGATGATAAATACATAAATGTGATTTTCCAGGTAAGCAGCAAAGCTGGATAAAACAATAATAAAAATATTTAAGGCAAAAACTTATTATGATGGTAATTCAGATATGAAAATAATTAATAATAATTAATATTAAATAAGCAACTCACCGTAATAAGTAAATAACTAATGAGCAAACAAGCGAACGAACTATTGTGCAGCAATATCCTTGGTGCTCTCGGAGTTCCCCAGTAAACAGTATGGCACAGTGAACTTAGCGTAAATTATTATATATCAACGCATACGCAATTGCAGCGACCGACTCCAGCACTCAGTTAATTGTAAGTGATATGAAGTGATGGTTTTGTTATATAAGTACGCATATGATTCACGTATCTAAATTTCGATAAAGAGTTAATATAAACCTTATTTGAGAAATCATATAATCGAATAAGCACATTTTGTTGCGAATTAAGAAGTTATGCTTAACACCTAAATGCTTAAATATTTGCACGCATACAACTAAACAATGATAAGAGAATATGTGGAGGCAAATAAATAACTCTGGAGTTTATGGATACATTTCAGTATTTCAACAGTATAAAAATATTATATAAAGAAATGAAGCAACACAACTAAACGAACAACACATTTTATTAATTTAATAACAATAAATTAAAACAAAAACATTAACAACAAAAGTTGCCTCTTTTGGCTTCAATACATTTTTGTAGTCCCTTTCGAAAATCCAGTCCTCCTTACTTCAAAATTCCGGAAACGACTCTTCACAAACGGCGATGGTGTTCTAGCATCCGGAATGCTCTGAAGCTCAAACCTAGTGAATCCGTCAACGTCGAAATATTCTGTCGCCCGTGACTCACGCACCTCCCGAAGAATCTGCAGCTGGTAGTTTGCGGTGTTGCTTTTGACGTTGGGATCGATGAAGACCAGCCGCCCGGTGGCGCTGATGCCGGCCCATACCATCACCGAAGCCAGAAAATAGCTGGGACCAATGATTTTCATGGGTATGGTTTTCTGCTGGCCCGTTCAGACCAGCTGATGACGATTCTGGCGATTACGATATGGCTCGACGGTGAAAATTTTCTCTCCTGCAAACGAGCAACACGAACCAAGCGAAGCGTTAGGCGAGATTTCTGCAGGCGTGTTATCGCTAAGGAAGTGAACGCGGGCGATTTTATAGCTGCAAATACTTTTCTCATCAACATCGAATTCGTACGCCATTTTGCGCATCGACGCCTCCTGGTTTCGACGAATTCGGCAGCGGACCTTGTTGACGTTCTCCGCAGTTGTTACAGTTGCTACTTCGAGGACAGTCTGCAGTTACTCAATTCTCCTTGAAACGTTTTACGGCGTCGTAGACGATACACTGCTTAAAACCGATGGTGCGAACAATGTCGGGCGACTACATTCTGGACTTGTGCAACTCGACGACATTGGCTCGGTCATGTTCACGATACATGACGTATTAATCTTGAGCAAAATTAATTAAATTCTAATATCCATGAAAATGGAATTCATGGAACTTTTTCTGCACCCCGTATTGTGTCTTTAGTTTGAATGTTTTCATCGTAATTGACCAATGACACAAGAAGATCGTAACAATGTCATTAATAACCCAAATTAAATCTGAAGACAATAGTACTTGGATTAAATCATTGATTTGTCGTCCGACCATAACCCCATCCTTATTCACTGGAATGGAGACATTTCCCAGAGCTGTCCGTAACCCAGGAGCAAGAAAGCTAGAAGACCTTTTCGCAGCAAATTGCTGTCCGTCTTACCACCAATATCATAGACGCATACAACCAATCCACAAGGATTACACATACAACAAAAACAACAAAAGTGGGTACCTTCAGAAATAGTGCAACTGTTACGGTAGAAATGAAAGGAAGTGAAAAGATTCAAGAAAACATTGCACCCGAACGACAGCGCTGGGACGTAAATAAACCGTGTCGAGAGATGCAACAGGCTTTGCAACTGCATCGCATCGATCAATGAAAGGACAATATTATCGATCAATGAAAGTGACGGGGGAATACGAGTAAAATTCTCAGTACAGTCTATACGGGCAGAAGGCGAAGGCCTACGCAGAATATATCTAAACAGTGTACGATGGGGCGATGGGGAACCAGTAGGACGAAGAATTGTAGCAAAACATCAACGAGTCACTACAGTCCACCGAGACTGGAGACCTATCTGAAACAATGCTGGCAGAAGTGCAATTATATATGCAATCTTCTTCATCCAAGCCCTGGAGGCACAACGAACAGTTTATTTTCCGTGAAGGTTTACCAACTAATTTTTAACTCCTTAGACTCACAGAAGCAATTTCTATCACAATAAGCACAAGAAAGATAGTGCAAGCTACCTTTTTGGATGTGGGATAGGCTTTCAACATTGTCTGGTGGATGATTTGAAATCAACATGGCGCTCATTGGAATTATAAAAAGTTCTCTCGGAGTGATTCTTTGTGGTCAAGTACCATAAATCCATGCAAAGACCTACTTGGACCGAGCTACCGCGGGACTCGCTACTTGCTTCAGAACTTTATAACTTATATCCACATGACGTCATCAGGGGCCGAACTTGCGATCTACGCTGATGACACCAGCTCCTCATCCTGCAGGGACGAGCAAATGCTGACCAAACGGATGCGGACTTCATGAAAACAATGTTGTGCCGTGCACTTAGAGCTGGCGCTGTACCAGACGCTGACTTGGATGCACCACGTCAAGAATGAATACCACTTAACGCCCAATATCAGACCAACACCCGCTTACGGGATATTGGCTTGGTCAAGGATAGCAGAGTATGAAAGGAAGTAACTGAAGATACTCCAGAACAAAACGGTACAGCACTTGGTCGGCGCGGCATTAAGACACCAGCAAATTCTATCTTTGCAGGAATATCTCCGAGCTCTCTCCAAGAGACGGTGAAAACCATTTGATCAAGAAGGTGGTAGAGCCACAAGATCGTCCACCCGAGTGCCTCGAATCCAGGACCAGCTTTAGAATTAAACACAGTCGTTTGGTGATGCTTTGGATCGGCAAATTGGCTACCAACTACACAGGAAGTTCAATTATAGTAAAAGCATTCAAACTTAACACGTCTAACTTAAACTTCAGAGATATTTACTTGGTTCCATCCATTTACCTATCACTATATATTACGACAATACAAAATGTTTATCTATATATGTGTACAACAATAAATTTATACTAATCCTATCTGTTATCAAAAAGATATTTATTTATGGTTGCACCTACTTACAAATACAATTACTGGATTTATTTGCATGTAGAAGGTAGTGAAATCATTTGCTGATAAAAGACTCTAATTGATAAGAAAAATGTATTCGTATAATAGAATGGATTGAACTATTATAGTAGATTTAGTGACCAAGAATAAGAAAGGCCCCAATTTGCCAAAAGTATTAATGAAGGATTGTATGTGGGTCACGTTGTCTGGAAGACAAATTATAGGACCCATATCTTTAACGAAGCTATTAATGCTGAAAAATTTTGTACCATTTCCTAAACCTAGTGAATCGAGGGGAAACGTTACAAGGACATTTTCCATAAGACAGGGTCGCTGCACATCCAGCA
This sequence comes from Oryctes borbonicus, assembly GCA_902654985.2. Taxonomy (NCBI): domain Eukaryota; kingdom Metazoa; phylum Arthropoda; class Insecta; order Coleoptera; family Scarabaeidae; genus Oryctes; species Oryctes borbonicus. Next base: position 3,562,959 of record LR736892.1, on the reverse strand, counting down.
ACTCTTACACTCACCTATTTAGAGGATTTGTTCCTCAAAAAATAATTGAAGAATTACAAGCAACGACTCAAAATGAAACGAAAAAAAACAAAGTCAGTTGTGCTTTTACAAGATATACATAATTCATTGATAATACTCAATAAATATAATATTTTCCCATTAGATAAATCTATTGCTGAAAAAAAAAAAATAACTGTGAAATCCGTCACTTTTACACGTGTACCAACACAATGAGCACTTTTTGATCGCACAGTACATATGTTATGGATCAAGTGAATAATGAGGATATTATTTATAATCCAAGCAGTATATATAATGACAAATGGAATGCAACAATGTAAAAATAAGCCACACCCTGTGATAAATAATGAAGAATAAATATTCTTCATTATTTATCACAGGGTCTGGCCATTATGAATATTGTATGTGATCGTTGGGTAATTTGATAATTTTAGCAGGGACCAGGAATATGTTTCATTGCATAAATAACTATAACATACTAGAAAAATCAAATAACTCATAATAGAGCTTATAGGTTATGCCACTGACAATTTTTAACTTGGAATTTGTAGATCCAACTTGAAGGCGCCTTAACAATACCAAGTGCTGCATACGCTATATGTATGTTATATTTATTTCAAAGTGAAGAATTTATTGTTTTTGCCACATATTATTCTTGCTCATTCCAAACTTCTCACTTTTTGTAATTATTTTTCTACATATTCCTTTACTGTATCCATCTTTCATCCATATACTTTTATGAAACTGTAACGGACTTGATCCAGATAAAATCCGATTATTATCTAAGAAAATAAATATTATACGAGGAGAAGAATTTCTCGCATGTGTATTCCCTCTGCAAGTTACTCGTTATTTTTACTATTTTCTCGCTGCCAGGTTTAGTATTATAATTATTGTATTATCATTTCCTTCCGTTCTATTCAATGAATACGAACCCTAACAACTATGTTCGGACAATGTACAAAAAGTTAAAAAAACATATTCCCGTTTATTTTAAACTGTTTTTTTTTTATCTTCCCGATTAAAAAATCAAGTGAGATACCTTTTACCTAACATAAAGGTTGGTCGTGAGAAATTAATTTTTATTTTGCATAAACTACATAACGAAATAACAAAAATATGGCAAATTTGCTGAGAAACAAATATTCAGACGCTAATTTTTATTGACTTTGAAATCAATATTAAGCATGCACTTATTGATAAATCTGCTGTACTTGGGTCAATAGCTGTCAGCTTAGCTTTTATATGGCACGTTTTGATATAGATTCATAAGAAAATGACGCGTGAGGTTGTAACAAACAAAAAACTGCAGAAAATGTCGAATGACTTAAATTTTGCAAAATTAACGGGATATTATAAGAAAAATGGAGGGAGCTGGTGTTGATGTTTGCGGTAATAGTTTAGAGCGACCCTGTAAGGGAGCGACGTGTTCTTGTCAAGATTTGCAGAATTAACAGAAGGGACACCTTACGACGGGCAATATCAGAATGCAGGTATACGGATTAAGTATAGCCCAGCCCGGCACAGACCTAAATATACCCACCCTTTTGGACGCCCCAACTCAGCACACACGTTTACAGTGTGTATCTAGCCAATCATAGCAAAATTGCTCCTTACGGTTTGTGCCGAGATGGCATATCATAAAGGATCGCCGAAAATCATCCGATTATTTTGTGCCGAGTTGGGTATCGCCCCTTACGACATGTATGAAATCACGAAGCAAATTTAAATATAATAATCTGCAGCAAGTCTGGTTGCAGCTTTTATAAAAAAATGTTTATAATTGTTTGTGTTACAACGATAATAACGATGTTCTTTCATCCATTGTCCTCAAAGGCAAAGGAAAGGCCATTATTAACAGGTATTCAAAAGAAAAAATGTTTGGATTGGCCAAAATCCAAAATATACTGGACAACGGAAACGTGAAGCAATGTTATCTTGAGCAACGAATCAAAATTTTGATGTTTGCGTAGGTGGTTTTCAAAAAAAGGGTGATTCGTACAAAATTTGAAGCCTTTCATAGAAACTGCTTGAAGCGGATGGTTAAATTTCCCCCAGGGGGTAATAATGTAAGTAGAGGAGTTAGCAAAGACGCGTTCATTGATTGTACTATAAATACAGAAAAGTATCAACATGTGTGGTTTGAGGACCGTAACCTTATCATAGCCGTCTAGCAGCTCGGACTTGAATGTCATTGCAACTTTATGGCACCGGATGCAGAACTCTTTGCATAACGATCCTCAGCGTACAATCCCTACACTAAAGGCCAGAATCAGAATATCGCAAGACATTAGTATATTCCGTGCCAAAACGCATAGAAATCGTTATTGTTGCAAAAGGTGATATTACCTCTTATTGATGTTTGATTATTTAAATGCGTCCGAATATGTAGTTGTCAGCAAATTTGTTATATTTTTGTCATTTTGTCATGTAGTTTATGCAAAATAAAAATGTATTTCCACACGGTCAGCCTTTTTGTCAGGTGAAGAATATGTGACGATTTTTAAATACGTTTTTCTAATATTTCGTACATCGTCCGAACATATAGTTGTTAGGACTCGTAATTGTCCGACATTTCAATATTTCAACAAAATAATATCGATTGCTTTAATCAACGAGAAGCAAAAATTTATCAATAAAAAATATAAGTTTTTAAACTAAATTTGAATAAGTTAGAAAACGATGACAAATTATATATGTCAATTGTAAACAACATAACAACAATGTTGGATGAACACAATTCTTCTTCCTTTACGGAATGCCAACATGCAATAACCACAGCGTTTCGTATCAAACATTTAAAAAAAAAAAATTCATGCTTATTTAGTTATGTCCTTGCACAAATATATTTATTACATTAAAAAAATTAGTGCATAAAATCACTTTTCCAAACAATTAGTCCACTTGAAGCTTTTTCATATAATCACATATTACATTTAATTATTTATTTCGCCCAATTTAGTAAAGATCATCTATTATTATTATTATATTATTATTATTGTACTATTATTATTATTTTATATACACATGCACATAAAACTTGTCCAACTTACCGCAGGTGAACCACATTCAATCTTGTTTCCAAGGCAATTTTGTTTTATAAATTATTGGAAAATAATCTTTAGTAACAAGCACGATTTTAATTTAAGAAAAGTTTTGTTCCGTTCCACCAGAAAATCTCGATAAAATTTGAGAAAAACGAATTTGAAAAAATACTGTAAAAAATCTAACGCACATTTTACTAAACTTCGAAGTAATTTTCTTTAAAGCTGCAATTTTTTATTTTACACCACGTAAATTAACCAAAAAGTGTAAATAATACCGTTAACAAATGAAAGCTTTAGGCGATATAGACTACTAAAGTGTAAGGTCTAAGTCGGCCAAGCACTGATCCAACAAAAAAAAACAACCGTCCACATGCAAACACGAACAAAACACAGACGCAACTTACGGTACTCTAAAAAGCACTCATAGCCTCCTGAATCTGTTCTTTTCCAACCGACACTCATGAAAATTTCGTTGTTTTTCGTCGGAAACAGCTGAACGACGTAATCTTTGTTATCGGATACGGACGCCGAGGGTCCAACATCGACGCGGTAGCGATTTTCATCAGGAAACAAACGGCTATCGTTGAATTTCCGCGGCTTAGTAGAGCAATTGTTACTGCACCAGCAACGGCACAAGCAACAGCAATGACACGCTAACGTGAACAAGAAACGATTGACGTACGTCGCGGAGATCGTTGAACAATTGAATAGCGAACGTGTTGTACATTTACTCTTGCTTTTGCTCAACATGTGTTACGCATTTGTTTTAATATGACGGCGAGTATATTTAACGCGGAAAAGATCTTATATAGAGAAGTTTACGATGTAGACGTTGTAAAAGATCAACCTTATATGCTTACTTTGCCACTTGATTGGTTGTATTTAGACAATCGTAAACATGATTATGACTGCATGCATACGTATATATAAGTTTTGACGTAAAGGTGATGTTTTTGGAAAAGTTTATGGCGAACGTCAAAGGAAACGTAACTAAAATGAAATGTTTGGTACGTTTTGAAATGCTATAAGTCAACACTCCAACGTGTGAATAGGATAAACAATTTGGAAACTTTCTGTAGACTACAGTAAAGAATGAAGGACCTGATGTAGCTTCCTGGGGCACTCCAGACATTTGAATTACTAAATCATCAGTAAAAATTAGGAAGCAGATAATAATTGAAAATGTTTAAATATCATTATTTGATATTAGCACAGCGCTTTCTGGAAAAAATACGCCTTCTTAATTAAATTAAACAAAAAATTAGTACGTTGAGAGCAAAGTCCAGAAGATGGTTTAATGCTGGAGTAACTTTGATTAAAGAAAAAAGCTGTTTCCTATTCAAAAGTTCAATTTAGTTTCTATGTTTTCTGCAATAAGAAAACACACAATTTTGATGTGGAAACATCAAAATTCAACTTAACATTAAATCAGTCACAATCTTTAGGAACTACATAAGTATTTTTGAGACCTTCTAAACAAACAAAAATTAAACGTTAAAACGAATCCAATCTTTAAACTTCAGGAACTTGAACTTCGATAACAAATTGATAGAATATGTTCCTATCGCAATCTGATTGAGTGGAAGGATTTGCCAGGATCTCAGCTATGTCCTTCTGTTGAATATCAGAAACATCATCGGGAATAAGTTTGAAGTTTCTTTTATTTTGTTCGATCTTTTTCAACCCGACGGCAACAATTTCGAGTCGGTGTCTATTATCTTACACTTAGTGAAAGCTGCTGAAAGGCGAAGTCTTATTCTGTATTTGTGACGGAAACTCTGGAAGAGGGTCCCTCTTTCTACGGGCAATCATCTGTTTCTTGGTTTTCTGTTGGCGTATTTGTAATTGTAGAAATGCTACATCCAGGTGCAACGTCCAGCCTTTTTTTCTTCCGCTGTAGTTGAGTTAATTTCCTGAATCTTCGCTTTTTTAGTATTGTGGTTAAAGCATTTTCCACGTCATTAGTAGGATTCGCATCTACTTGTTTATGCAATTTTTTGAACACTTTGTCGCGATCAAAGCAAATTTGTCTTTATTGCTGATGAGGGAGAGCTACTACATCCATATCATTCGCGGTTTCCTTCAACAACAAAGAGAACATGTCCATAGTATGTGTAAAGCATGAATTTTGCATTTTAAAGTTTGTCAAACTTACGCCAGACTTCCTTCATCGGAAAAATCCTACACCGAACGGTTGGCAAAAATGTGTGGAGTTGGAAACCAAGCAGATGAGATCGATATCTTTTTCAGCACACAATAACACGTCAATATCCAAATGCGATATCGCCAATCAAAGCCTTTCTACCTTCTAAACGTTTTGCGTGAAAGCAGGCTTTGTCTATTTGCTTTCTTTTGTTTTTCCGTTGATTACCAACGGCGTATCGTCTGCATATGAGCGAACCGTATCAGCAGAAATGTACATCCAGGTCATTGATACATATATATACCAAAGAGAAGAGGCCTCAACACAGAGCGTTGAGGAATACCAGGCTCCATAATCCACATCCCCAATACGTGATGAGCTGGACAACTGCGCATCTTGTTCGATGAAACATCTGTTCATATCACTAAGGTCAATTTGTATTTATTGATTTAGTTTCTTTGATTTCCTTGTTAGCTCTCTTATTATTTTACAAATAGTGTTTTCTGTATTTTCTATTTGATTCATATGTCTTTCTTTTGTGTTGTTTATAAATACGTTCTTGTAGATAATTTTGCGTTGATGATATTCATTATAAAGCGCAGGACCTTCAGTTTCTTGAGCAAGTACAGCCAACGCGTCTAAATTATTTTTCATCTACTCGATATGTTCAAACACGTCCTCTTCTTTTTCTTCTGTTTTTCTTCTGCTACTATTGATTTCTTTTTCAGGAAAACTTTCTTCCATATATTTACATATTCGATCAAATTTATTAGAAATGTACCTGTCTTTTAATTGCATAGTTTTAATAGCGTGTTGATCTTGTTGCAACGTTAAATACGTAGTAAACGTTTACTTGCATTATTTATGGCCCTGTGGCCCAATGGCAAGAGGGCCTGTACCTGATCGTGGCAAAGTTAACCCTTGCACTTTCGAGTCTTATTGAAGTGGCAAATTTTTCGGGTAGACCCGATACCATCTAAAGTTACCCTTCACATATTGGGAAATGGATAGTTTTGGAATCGCGAAGGCTTCTGCATTTTTCGGTTATCTCGTTCCCAAAAACTTACATTTTCTTATCATACTTGATATTGGTTGTGTCAAACATAGGTAGTAATTATTCAGACATTAAAATCCCACATCCCACTGGACGTCCTTGTTCGAAAAAAGTTTTTCATACAATGCTTTCTCGAAATAATCGAATCGACTAGACATCGAAATAAAGAAGTTGCCCATTTTGCTCTAGAACACCTTATATATTTTTCCCAAATCTGAGAGAAGAGAAACAATTTCAACATTTATTCGAAGCGAGCACAATTTTTCTTCGTACAAACTGCACTACGATTCCTTAAACTTTGTTGAACATTTCAGGAATAGTATTTGTTTACACAATTCATTACCCTCCTCGTTACACACAGCCTTAAGAAATTCATCCAGAAAGTTAAAAAAAAAAAACACTTCCGTTTAACTAAATTGCGAAATATTTTAAACAACTTCGCGTATATTCTTGTTATATTCTTTAATGCGGAAAAAAACAGTGCGCGATGGTTTAAACAAATCTATTCGTTTTACGGCGAACTGTAATCGACATTTGCCCGCTTATTTTCGCTTTTATTATTTATACGTCCTATATGTGGAAAATGAGGCAGACGCTGGAATTATAGCAAAGAAATAACGTAAAATAACGTTAGTTTAAATAAATATCTTTAAAGCAAAATTTCGTCCCAGCATTCTGTTTTTAAACGAGGAGTTTATAAAAAAAAATTGGAAGAGCTTTCCTATCAGATTCTGGAGAAATACACAAGATGCCCCATTAAAAAAAAATTAAATAACATGAATTAAACATGATAATGATTTGGATTTGGAGCTACCTTGTAGACGCCAGTTGACATTTAAAAAAAATCGAAAACCTTCAATAATTCCTCAATCACTGCTCTAGCAGGTGAATCCTTTATTATATCCGTCGTTAAAGAAACAAGGGTATTTCCCGAGAACCTTGAATTATTTCAAAAATCAAGCTACAAGCACAAAAAGCGGTAATATACAGGCTATTCCGTTTAAAAAATCAAGCTTATAGCAGGAACTGAGCATTCTGTATACTTGGATATAATTTGAACTTTTCTGCGAATATTTTTCTGTAAATTGCTAATGGAAGAAGTTATCTTCCGCCCACGCACTGTACAATCCAAAAATGTTTCAAGTTTTTAACGCAGATATTCAGAAATGTCGTTTTTAAGATAATCTTATATCGTTTTAAACATTTTAGCAACAATATACACAGCTATGAACACGTGTATAAAAGCCTTTGACGTCAAGCAATGCACCGCTTCCTGCTTCTGGGATTGTGCCTTGTAACATTTCGCTTAGCGAAAGAATTGTTTCGTAATGTTAATTACCTATACAAGTTAAACTTTTTATTAGCATAATAACCCAATTAGTTTCTATTCTTAATCGCACGAGCAGCAGAAATAAACGGGTTCGTCGACGACAATTACGCTAGCGTCGATTTTCGAGCATCCAACTACGTCAAAAACGGATCTCCTACAAAAACCAGGTAAGACACAATTAATTTATTGGTTTACATCCGACCGTGTTTTTAATCATAACATGCTGCTATTAATAAGCCGCGTATAACTTCGCTTAAGATGCTCTCCGCATTCTTCGCATATTAATAATATATTAAACGTTAATAGTGATACACTGCACGATAAAAAACTTACTGAACTAAATATATTTTCAGGATATATCTTTGAAAGTAAGGAAAAGAGTAAATTATTTTACTACGTAAATATTTAGAAGGAATTTAGTCAGAAGGAAGTACTTATTAGATTCAAAAATATAAATTAAAATGCCTCATTTATTTACAATATTGATTACGACAAAACTTATCATCATTTGATTTTGCCCACTTAAAAGATCGTTTGATACCTAATCGATTTCTGTTGGATTGTACAATCTAATTTTGACAAAATTAAAGGAAATAATAATAACCCTTGAAGCCCTGGCGTTACCACATGGCGGTGTACTTTTCGTACATACCTTTCTCGCAAAAATAAATAGAGGAATGAAGTCACCTTTTGGATCATTTTAAGAAGTGGTAATGCGTCATAGTGATTTTATTTCGAGGAAAAATGGACGTTCGATTTACGTAAGTGTTAAAAACTACTGTTTGTTTGATTTCGTACGTATGAAAGAATATTCGGCAATTGGAAAAATAAGAAAAAAACGGATACCCAAAGAATGTCCTTTAAAATCAAAAGAGCAAATGATGATGAGCACGATTAATCCTAAAGATAAACCGAAAATGGGGGAAAGGTCGGGTATTTATAAAATTGAATGTAGTCACTGTAATAAAGCCTATATTGGTCAAACAAAAAGGGCGATAGAAAGTAGATTCAAAGAACATATAAGAAATTATCGCTACGGCAGATTGGACGCGTCGAGTGTGGCACAACATATAAATAAAACCGGGCATAGTATTAAATTAGAAGACTTAAAATTGATTAAAAACGTAACGTCGCCGCGAGAATTAGATGCGTACGAGACAGTTCACATAAAAAGTAATAAAAACCTGATGAACCGGGAAAACGGACCGTTGTCGTACTCTGTCCTTTTTGACCTTTTGCAGTAGGCTGGCACTTGTTTATATTTTGGGTCATAAAAGAGATCTTCCCGTCCATCTCGCCGTGTTTTTCGCATGTCGTAGTTTAAGACGCGTAGAGGATAGAATAGGCGCTTGTAAAACAATATTTCTTCTCGGAAGAAGGGAAGGTTCATGGATGTTTTTTTTCGAACGTCGTAGCTTCAAGGCGTGCAGGAGGTAGAAATAGGCACTTGTAAAGAATATCTGTTCAAAGAAGTAGGGATAGTACACGCATGTTTAGTTTTAGAAAAAGTTTTTTCTCACTTCATTCGGTCACCGGTTGATGATGAGGACCATTCGTGTCCTCGAAACGATCTTCCCGGACTATTTATTGTATTACTATATAATAAATTAAACTTGTGTGGTGCGGAGGTTGCCGATACTTATGTATTGTTTACCATACTACGCCACAGTCCTTGCTATCATTATTGATGATGAGCACTTATGATTTATATATTCCCAAAGACGTGGGTATTCTCTTTGTACCATGGATAGATAAGCAGTTTCCACAACGTACGATATTCATTCAATATCTCAAGTCAGAAGATACAATCACTCTTCGAAGACCAAGACCACATCTTATTGGTCAATACAAAACCATACGGGAGGTTCTGATCAAGGGGACCAGAACATTGGTCGATACAGAATACCAATCTGTAGAGAAATGTCGTAGAATAATGTGTGGATTCTTCAAAGAAAAGTTTTATGTCAGTAGCTAGATCACATTTCTTTTCGGCGAGAAGTAAATGCTACACATTTGCTTTCCTCCAAAGGTTGGTAGCAGCCCAGCTACAGCTAAGAGCTGTTTGTCGTGTAACAGAGTAACTGACAATGTTAGATATGACGGAATCATTACTTGTTGACATTTACAGTGCGAGAACTATGTATAATAGATGCGCACCTGGTTTGTGCGTTGGATGTAACGTCCATTTTTCATACAAAAACAATATAAGATACGTTACGTTTCACTTGTTTTTTTGCTATTTCTATTACACTAGCACAATGTGCTAACGTTACTATAAGACAACGCAAGTTTTTTTCCAATTAAAATAAAGAAAAATATTATTCTTGAATTCATTTGATAAACTAATATTGTATAAAAAGAAATACAAAATTCTAAAACCTTAACTTTGTCCTGAACGGTCAAGTTAAATACAGGAACGGGCACTGCATCATTCGACGTCGAGCTATCACGAAGAATATTTTGCCCTTGCCGCTGAAGACGTCCGCCGCAGTTGGGAATGAAACGTCCGGAAGAAATTTCAATCGACCACGGATTATCAGCCTGGAACCTGCTTCCGGTCATGAAAGTTTACATGCTTTGAGAAATTAAGTTGTTTTAAGAACTTACTTATTGAACATTCGCTGTTGTCAAAGATGTAAAAAATGTTGTTGATGTATCTAGTCCAAATCCGAGAAGACTAGGCCAAAGTATTCTTAAGGTCGGTGTACCCATAAAGTGGTTAGCCAGAAACGAGGGTGAGCTATTATAATTACCGTTCCTTCCGTTTGTTGATAAAATATGTTATTAATTTGAAAAAAAAATTGGTTTCACACAAAGTCTTGCCAAAGAAAGTTGTTGAGTTGGATGAAGTTCGTGACACATCTGCTTCTGTGTTAGCAACTGTTTACACTTGGGTAAACGAGTTTAAAAATGAACATCGTTCTGGACGTCCAATGGAAGTGATTGCTCCCGAAATGATTGGCAAAATTCACAATATTGTTTTGAATATTGACGTTAAAAAAAAAGAGCAAAAAATAGTTGAGGCCATGAGCATATCGCAAGGTTTAGCGTTTTCAATTTTGCACAAAAATTGGGTGTGCAAAAAATCTCGGCAAAATAAGTGCCGCGTTTGCTGTCAGTGGAGGATTCTGAGGCTGTTTTAATGCTTTCCGTCGCAATCCTGATAAGTTTCTTCGTCGGTACATAACTATGGATGAAGCATTGATATACTACTAGACTCCGGAGACAAAGAAACAGTCAAGACAGTGGGTTTTTGAAGGCGGACAGGCTCTGAAGAAGGCGAAGACGGTGACATCGACTGGTAAGGTGATGGCTTCGGTTTTTTGGGATGTACGCGGAATTACCTACGCCGATTACTTAGAAAAAGCACAAACAATAATTGGAAAGTATTATGCATCGTTATTGGACCGGTTGAGAGAAGAAATTGAGAAAAGACATCCTCATTTGAAAAAGAAGAAGATCCTCTTCCATCAAGACTTATCTATTTACTTCTTTCAAAATAAAGGCAAAGTAGAAAGAATTAGAACAAAACATTCCATTGATTTTCTTTCATTTGTACCATTTCAAACCACAGATATTCTTGATTTAATCAACATCACAGATATGATAACAACAAATTTCACAACAGTGAGAAATTTTCATTAAGAATTATTAAAGTCTCATATTTCTCTTATAATTACAAAACCTTCTTAAGTAAATTACACAGTACCGACTTATATTTAAAAAAGATGGATATGATTCATGTCAACAAATAAAACACATGCGTCGCATTATCTCTGAAGTTCATGCAGCATAACATAAATACTCTAGACATGCATATGTAAGCCAGAGTGAGTGCTTTGGATTGCGTATTCCTGAAAGACGGGGAAAAAAAATTAACACTTACCATAACCACGTCGCACGCCTCGGTTGAACGGGAACAGTCACAAAACACAACTCCCGCTTCGTTAGGAGACACTTTAACGAAGACACAATAACAGAAGTAGTTTACGTAAAAATAATCGGTCTAGTTTCGAAATTTGGTCGATGTTTTGTAAATACAGGCGCCGTTGAAAGGTTTTGTTTCTTCTATGAGCACGAAATTTGTGTAGTTCTACGCGAGACGCTTCTAATTCCACTTAATTGCAGCAATTATATATTATTAATCACAGAAAATGTTTCAGAAATTCTAAAGAAGAACATTTATCCCCAAAATTGTTAATTGTTTGGTAATTTCGCTGCCAAAATTGCGATTCCTCGCTCTATTTGCCCAAATCGAATAAAACAATATCTAAATCAACCTAGAGTATAAAAATTAAACTCGTTCTCATCAGAAAGAGGTACTTTATAGAAAACTAACGCTTTATATCGTGCAAATTCAATTAAACTGGAATTGCTTTTGAATACACGTTACCCATACGCTAAGATTACGAAATACAGATCGATGTTTTGATCAGAGCCGTAAGAAATGTTTTCGAAAACGCAAGATAGGAGTAAAAACAAAAATAAAGTCGGTGCGTATTTTTGCTTTACATATGTACATTTAAGCCTCAAGCAATGAGATATACCATACATACCGTACAACTGAACACACTCGGTTACCTTCCATGGGTTGGCGCGTTATTTTTTTTTTTCTTATAATTGGACACAAAAACACAAATACATCGAAATTAATTAACGGGTCATAAAATGACGGTAATTTTTTATACATTTTATATGTGAGAAATAGGCAAGTGCGTGACTTAAAGAAAAGTATTGTACAGTAATTCTTTTCCCATACGACACTCTACGCGCGTTGTAATTGGTGCAAGATGGCGCCAATTTAGGAATAAGATGACGTCACCCATCCAAGCATTACATCCGACCCTATTTCTGTTTTATGTCAATGATTTGAACACTATAATGACTCCACTGGATCCAATGTGGAGGAGCATTGTCCGACGTTGTGGGGAGAATGGAGCGTTGGTGCGATGAGTGGGGTCTTGCGTTGAACGGTCAAAAGACGCGTATAATACGATTTAAATCAACGTTGCCTGCTTTATCTAGTTTGTATCTTCCCTTTAGAGGTAAATCCCTAATGGTATGCGCGTCTGTAAGTTTTTTGGGAATGAGTGTGGATGCACGGGATTATACGGCATACGACAACTGCAAAAAAGTGTTAATTTAGATTCTGTCAGAATGCATTACTTCGCTTATATCGAATCAAGGATGCGATACGGCCTAATCTTCTGGGGTTCTTTAAAGAAGGCCAATGACTTATTTGTCCTTCAGAAGAGGGTTGTGAGGTGTATGGTGGGGGTTTCTCAAATAACCTCATGCAGACCTTGCTTTATTCAATTAAATATACTCCCTCTACCCTCATTATACATTCTGGAGATCCTACTGTTCTTCAAGAAAAACGGGCGAAAATTTATCCTTAACCGAGATGTGTATGATGCAATAGCCACTCGTGGCTCGGGTAATTTGAACGTGCCTCGATATAGGACAACTCTATTTGAGGGGAATCCTCACTATAGAGCCATTCAATATTATAGCAGGCTTCCACATGATCTCAAAGCCTGCGTAACACTTCGCCAGTTTAAAAGTAAACTCAGGGTATATCTGCGTGACAAATTGTTTTATAGTGTGGCCGAGTTTCTCAGTAACTAACACTTATTTCTTCATTATTACCGTTTACTTATTTCATGTTGTATTTTGTCCACATATGGGTTTACTTATTTTACTTATTTAAACTTCTTATTTATGCAAATATTTTATTTACACTAAAGTTTTATTTATATCTTTATCTTTTATTATTTTATTATTTTGTGTATTATTATTTAACTTAGATTTTACCTTTTGTACTTGACGATGTCGATGTGTCGTTCCGTTGTGGCCAGAAGAGTCAAGACATAGAGTTAAGAAATTACGTGGTATTGCACCAGAGTCATAACGTACAACGATATGCTAGGTGCCACAGCCCAAGTAGTGGTTTTTAGTAAAGTATCTAGATGTTTTAAAGCAAAGCCATTCACCGCCACAAGAAGAGCCACGAGCCAAAGCTTTCACCGCCACCAGGAGAGCGAGAATACGCTGTTTATTTCCCGCCAACGGACCGCACCCATAGTCGCATCAAGTCACCTATATATTTTGTTTATTTTTACATTCATATTTATTTTAAATCTGTTGTTCTGAGTCATTTAAACTATGTATTCTTTTGCTGTAAGTTTTAGTTGCTTAATATAATTAATATTCAATTTGATCCATTCTCGGGAGCCCCATTTTCAATAGACAAATGTTTTTTGTATATATTTTATATTTGTTGCTATTTACTGTGATATAATTCATACTTTTTCCTTTTTATGATAAACCTCACTGTTATTTATTGGTGCACTGTGGCAAAATGCAAAATAGGATAAGTTGAGTTTAATGTCTCAACAAGTGCCGACAACAAAGCCGATTGTGAAATTCTTAAAAAAATTTAAAGTTAAATTTGACGTACATATTTGTACTTTATTTTTTGCAATAGTAACATTTACAAAAAAAAAAAAAAAACGAATTAATGCATCATACGAATTATACCACCTCAGTTTCTGCGAGCAAGATATTAAATCGAAAATAACAATAAGTTGTCGCAAATTTGAAGAAGTAAGTTTATACGTCTTGATAGCAACTCTGCAGGTAAGGGAGAAAACATCTGAAGAAATCAACGGAGAAATATGAACAGCAAATAGCAGCAAAAATTTCTTGCTCAGTAAATAATGCAATCAATAAGAAAATAGAAATTAGCAGTTCTAAACTTGCATGTAATAACTTTCGCTGCGCAAACAACATCTTTAATGTAAGAACAACAAGTACTAAATGTTTTGGAGAGATAAGCTATGCTGGAATTAATGGAAAACATGAAAAACGTAGCAAAGAATGAACGAATTGTCAGCTAGGAAATAAATAAAGACATAAAGCCGATGAAAATAAGACACGTTTGGAAAAGAGGTCGTCATATGTCTAAAAATATAAAAGGTAGAGACGATTTAAGAATTTTAATTTTTAAGAATTTAATTTTAACATTTGGAAGGATAGAATGGAATGAAACGAAATAGCACTAAGAAAGAAAATGTCACGCTATAACCAAGCGAAGGAAAGGGAAGCACTGGACACCCGACATACTGCAAAAACAGAGAACAACCAGAAGGCCAGGTTTCTAAATGTATTCGTAAGAAAACGACAATTATAATGACCATTGTAGTAAGACGGCAATTTTAAACGTGTTCTACGTAACCACGTGTCTAACACGAGTATATCTCGGTCTCTCCTATACGTACACTGCCGTTCAGAGAAGTTCGGTCGGTTGGTAAAAAACATGAAAAGGTTACAGAAACAAACGAAA
>LR736892.1:3455279-3528019 GCA_902654985.2 Oryctes borbonicus | reverse complement strand
CACGATCTTCAGTAATAGATCTCCCAAATGTGTGAGGATTGGATTGCAAGCAACGTTTGCTAATACACCAACTCTGTTGGCTTCATTTGTTGCTGTTCTTCGATTTTTACACTTACCTTCAGGAGAATGGCCATAACGTATTAACTGCAAGAATAAATGTTTTTTTTTTCTGGTTGGCCTTATAACTGCCTTGTTAAGAATAGAAGTCGTAACTAACAAAACCAAGATCTTGAAATAATTCTTAGATAAAATGCAATGCTATGCAGTTGTCTGTAAAATAGTTTCAGTTAGTTAGTTAGTTAAAAAATTTGCAGCTAATAGGCGTATATGATGAAATGTGTAGAGTTTCCCGAAACGTGTGCTTATTGCTTGACATTTCTCCGCACAGTTTCGATAACATATCTCTTCGTTCCATAGCTATACCTCTGAGGGTGCATTTAGCGCAGAGCTTCATCACACCTTGTTTTGTCAGTTTGGCTCACCTCGTTACATTCCTTCCGTCCGAAACTCGTTCTATACGAAAAAATAGATTTTCCTCTAACATTTTCAGGACGGTACGGTCGAGAAGTGATTTTATTCTGAAACGTGCCATCTTCACAATTGTAAAAATCGTCTACTTCCATAACCAAAAAATAATGCTAAGATAGCTTAGCTTCCTCATGGTATTGATGGAATAATTCACGGCAAACGCAATAAAAGGAAGAGAGAAAAATACACTGACACACGGACATGTTTCTGCCTACTCGGCGTCATCAACGTGGTTTCGAGAGTATTTTTCATATCTTTACCTTCTAACGCTGTTGCCTCACAGTTAATACCACAACTTTCAAAACGACAAACTGAAAGTTGAAAGTTGTGGTATTAACTGTGAGGCAACAGCGATAGAAGGTAGAGATATGAAAAGTACTCTCGAAACTACGCTGATGACGCCGGGTAGGCAGAAACATGTCCGTGTGTTAGTGTATTTTTCTCTCTCTCCTTTTATTGCGTTTGCCGTGAATTATTCCATCAATACCACGAGGAAGCTAAGCTATCTTAGCATTATTTTTTGGTTATTGTTTCTAGGCATTTTCTGATGTGTTCTGTCTACTTCCATATTTATGATTTTGACATTATGTGCAGCTTTCTTCACTGCAAAAATCGTACTCCTTTTCCATTTGCTTCACAGACCTTCCCATCTTATGGTGAAAGAATCAGCAGCCATAAAGGTATGTCCTGGCTCAAAATATTTAATAGTCAGCAACCTCTTCTGAATTTCAGAAAGGTAAATAATGTCCAATTTTCATTTTAGCTACAGCAGTTATCTAGCCATTGTGTAACATTTTTAGAATACTAAACAAACAAGAAAAGGGCATAAAAGTGTCCTATTTTGACTGGTCAACGGTAGCTTCATGCCAAATAATGACCGTCGAAATCGTTGATTTTCTGCCGGTTGTGACGACACTTTCATTGGTGTGAAAACTACTACACTAAAACACAGTTTTAATTGTTAATATTCATTGCCAAATGTAGATGATTGACAACGTAGTACCTTCTGCAGATCTGCTGCAACTAATTCAGAATTATCTATAGTAATACTACGGACGAATCTGTCCGATACATTGCTGTTAGAAAAACTAGCAGAAATGCATTTAATTTGATGGCCTGCAAACTTGCGACTCTCATCACAGTTATCATCTAAGGCATCTTTCTGATTTCCTTTTGGAAAGCTTAGTATTACACGAGGGCTTTACACCATGTTTTATAATCCTTTCGTCCTAGTTTTGTGTTTCCTTTCAGTTCGATTTGTATCATATTTTTTCCTCTTGTGTGCTTTCCCTTTCTTTGTAACATGATTTTGCTGTTGCCTAGCGTTGTAAACATGTGACGTCACGGTTGGTTGAAAACAGTGAGCCAATTTTCAGGGAATGTTCATTAAAGGTCGGTGCACGACAAAAGTAGATAGTTAGCCTAATAATCAGGTCAGTATGCGAGAACGTTGGGAACAATGTTCGGCCAAGTTAGCCAATTAGAATAGTCTAGGAGTTGATGCCCTGTATGCGGGGAAGCGAAAAGGTTACCTAAACCATATGCACGAAAATTGTGCTCCCCGCTACTATTTTTGCCAGGGCAGTCAAAATCGGCCTAGAATTTCCACGCTAAGTAAATATTTCAGCGGCTGTCTGTTAGTGGCAGGTCAACTAGTCCGTTCAGGGAAATTGCTTACTTAGCCCATCAACCGTTGAGTGTCCCTGAATCCATCCTATATGTTTATTATAAAGAAAAAGCTGATACATTGTTGAGTCATACTTTTATTTTCCAAAAATACATAGTCCAATACTATTTACAATACAAAATTCCTCCATTTACTCTATAATTAGTCTCATTATGCCAGACACTCGAGAATTGATTGCATATGTTTCCAATATCCTGTTTTCTTTAAAAAAATTGCTTTTGTAAAAATATTCGCTTAATTCTACGATAACGCTAATATCTTTGTAATTTATAATAATAAATAATCCTTATCATTAATAATTTAAGTGTTCAGATCTGATATGTTCAATAAAATGAATATTCACAAATGACCAATCCAGGTTTCTGTAACCAAAAAATGTTCAGTTGCCGATTTAGCAACTAACACTCTTTAAACTGCCAACGTATTTCACATGATACATTGGCAGTTTAAGGTTGAAAAATACACAAAGCGTAAAAATAGGTTGTGATGGTGAGGATGCCTACATCCAAAAGCGAACTCATTCAACGCCTTTTTTAGTTTCTTGGTGAAATGACAGGTACAAGGGAAGGTAAATGATAATGTAAAATACTGCAGTTTTTAATATATTTTACCTTAGAGTATTTTTTATGGAAACTAAGCATATCAAGTAATATATAAATCGTATAATTCACATTCTTCTAATCTTATTAAGATTATACTATAGAAAAGGTGTTAGCTCTTTCGCATATCGGTCAATCCCACTCTTACTACCTGGTAGATGGAAGAAAAAATAGCCTAAACGGAATCCAGCATCGATAATACAGAGTATCGACGGGAGGCGCCATCCTCGCGACATATGATTTCGATCGCGTTTAATATGGGAAGGTGATTTTCTTTTCTCAGGCTCCGCAAGCCTCCAAAAAGTAAATTGAAGCACTTACTTTAAACACGCAACCGTATTGCCAAGAACGAAAGTGTCGTGCTGGAAACCGCCAAAACGAACGACGGGCATCCTTTTCTCTCTAATCCAATATCAATACAATAATAAAATATTAAAAGTACAAATATCAGGTAATTAGGTAAATATTTGATGTTGGATCTCCGCCTGATAATAAAATAAAGACACTAATTACAAAGGTCTCATGAAAATTGATGCGCCTTTCCACACACATATAGCAACGTCTAATGATGACATTAATAACTTTGAAATGAATTTCGGGCGATGACATATCACAGACCATTATTGCTTCAACTTCGAAGGCAAGTAAGAAAAAACACAAGAAGAGAGAAATGCGCAACTATAAATGGACAAAAGAAGATTTTCAACATGATAGACAACGAATATGATAGACTACATGTTTCTCAATATTTTAAAAAATTTCGCAACGAGTCAGTTATTCAGCATACAGTTCAACACAAACCAATTTGTACTCCACCTTGGTAGTCATGGCGACACCCCCACATCTCAAATTAAACATAAAAAAATCATTGGGCTAGTGTTTGTAAGGGGGAATCCGTGGATAGGATCTACCACAGAGGTCAATCCTGGGCCCGCTTTTATTTCTAATTTTTGTTAGCTACCTCCCTTTGTTCATTAACTTTCTAAAACAATTTTTCTTGTGTACACTGAAATAAAAAGATCTATGTATGAAAATTTTAATGGCGAATCGCTTCCGCAATCCACAAATTAGGAGTTTTTGGGGATTACCATGAATGACTGCTTGAAGTGGAAAAACCATGTGATTTGTTTAAGTAAAAAATTAAGCAATTCTTTTTATGCCGTATATCATTTGCGAAATGTTGACCTATCTTGTCTTAAAAACATATTTCGCGTATATCCATTTTCGAATGAAATACGGTATATTATCCTGGGGACATAGTTCACTATAAAAAGAAAAAAACGTCTTTATTCTTCAGACAAAAATCCTAGGTTGTAGATTGTTTTAACGATTTAAATATTATGATTTTACCATCTTTATGTATTTACGAAGTTTTACGATTTTTAAATACAACGCAAGCTTGTATGGTCCTAGGAAATGCTCAGAATTTATCTATTCCGCGACATAAAACTAATTCATTTGAAAAACGTCCGTATTATTCAACCATCAAAGCTTTTAACGCGTTACCTTCAATATTTACTGGAGAGTGTTTTTTATAGTTTCGAGAAATATCTCCACAGACAGTTATATTTTTATCCTATTTTGCGATAACATAATTAATTGTAAGGATTATAATGTATTCTTTTTAATTTATGTTCTTTTAGTCTATATCTTTACAGATCCTGGAGAGTAAATAAATACAATAGGATACAAATGGGAATATCAGGAGAGGCTGTTCTACATAGTTTGGTAAGAGGACTCAAAAGGAGCCCTTGCAATATTAGTATTCTGAGACATAGAGGACGCTTTCAATAACACATGGACAACCTTAATCAACTGGTCTTAAAGGGACTGAAAAATAAACTACACGATGAACAATTATAATAAGAAACGGAGTAGCCCATGACCAAATGTTTGACAAAAGTATCATCATGAGAGCTACTACAAGATGTCCTCCAGAGGGCCTGCTGGCACCACCGTTGTGGAGCTTGGTCGTGGGTGACTTAGGTCTTTAAATATCCAGGGAATATGGATGCAGGGATTCATTGATGATATTGTTATTGCTTCTGTATATGATATCTTTAAAGAGTCATAACCAGTGTCCATCATAGGGAAAGTTGTCGAAACCTATTTAAACATTTAAAAATTTTAAAAACTTTGGCGCTTTATATATTTGAGCTGTGTATGTACGTTTTTAAAAATCGTGACGCTTTCACGGTGAATAGTGATGTACACCATTATTATACCAGACATCGAAATATCACATGCAAGGCTTAATGTTACGATGATTGTACAAGATTAAAGCTTCCCAAAAATCTAAGGGAACACTCTGAATTGCTTCAAATTTATATTAAAGAATTTTCTTATACAAAACACAATTTATTCACTTGATGAATTAAATTCTTTTTGTAATTTTGACGAATCTTATATTATTATTGTGTCCAAAGAGAAATTTCGTAGAATAGCAGCAAGCATTATGCGTAATACGCTTTTATGAGTATCTTAAAGGACTCCCGGTTCATCCACGAAAAAACGAAGTTGGTTGCATTTACCTACATGAAGAAACTCACCGACCTAGGAGGACTAGACTGTTTGGGCAAGAGTTGCAATTAACCAAATAAGTGAAGTGTCTGGGTGTTACCCTTGGTACAAAACTAAACTGAAATAACCAATTACTTAAAATAACGAACCTGGGAATTAAGAAGAAAGGTGATCCATTGGCTATATACTATGTTGGTGAAACCAACGATTACCTACGGAGCAGTAGTCTCGTGGAAAAGGACGAAAAATCAACTCCATACTAAAAAACTAACAAGGAATGGAGATACTAACTTTCCTACTAATCTAATTAAACGTAGCAAAAAAAAATCTAGACCATTATCGAGTTGATTACTAGACAAACCTTGCTGTAGGAAATGCTAATTACAAGAAGAAACGAGTATGCATGTGAGGAACTAAATTACTCAGACACAAGAATTTCAAAGAGGATCTAATGCAAAAAATTCCCTGAGCAAGATAATTGAGTGGAAATAAGAGCTCCATTGGTGACAGGAAAAATAACATTAAGCCTTGCCGGACTATTTTTTTTTTAATTACGAACAAACGATATACTAAAGTAAATAACATCTTATTGCTTTATTTTGAATAATATAACGATTACTACTAATAATTTTCTCAAAGAGCACTATAAAGATATGAATTAGACAATTACACTGCAATGCAATCAATTCTCGATCACACTCATACCCTGAAACGAAGTTGCCGGCAAGATAAAAGTGTGAATATAGTTTTAACAATTTTTATACTAAAGTCACAGGCCATCTCATTTGTTAAAATCAGCCAAAAAATGTTAATTATCTATTATATTACGTATTCCACTTATAATTTATTTATTTCAAAGTAAAAAAAAAAAAATTAAAAAAATACACATATTTGACTATAATACTAGAAAAATGCACCCCAATAGTAATCCCTACTGAAAAGGTCAATAATTGTGAGGAGGTTCCTTACGTAGTTCACTGCATAGTAATTACATGAGCTGGCATGTGCCCACTGTCCCCTAGAGTTCGGAGTATCACTCGTCCGTTGGGTGTGATGGATACCCAAGTTATACTAGCATGGTTTAGCGACAATCTTAACCAAGCTTCAGGTGGAAATTGTAATGCCCTACAAAAAAAAAAAAAAAAAAAATAAAAAAAAAAACAATAAACTTGTTCAAATTAGGACAATACTATTAAATAACCAGAAGTAAGGTACTAACCAACGTGTCAACCTAGTACCTAAGTGGAAGATAATTTTTTCTGTGAGTAGATAAGAGGAAAGATTCTCAAGTAAAAAATATTCGGAGACATGTGCTGCACAATATAAAATTATATTCAACCATACAGCTCTACAGTTTGCGTAACCCACGATACAAGTTTGGTGTTTTAAACGGAACATCCTGTATATTATTACATTTTTGGATACCTGCCTTCAATTTATGTAAAATTTAATCAAATATTTCATCACCTATCTATCTTAATTTTTAAGATAACTGGCACAATTTAAGATATTTGTGAGAAATATAATGGCTGGTATCTTAAACTCCTTAGATGCTAGTACGGCGAATCAAATCTTATCGGATTAAGTACTTCTTGGTATTTTCGAAAATATCTTTAACCCCTTACATGGTAAGCATCCATTCTTACACCTTTATTGTTGAATCATCATCAGCTAGTTTTTATTACCTGCACACAAAATATCTTATCACGTTAGCATGGCATACTAATACTGTATAACTATCTTCTTCTTGATTGGCATCTGCTCTGTGGAAATATTTTCGAAATCCCGCTTCAATCCTGGCCCCATCTTCGTAAAACTGCTAAATAATAAAGGCTATAATGAATAACTTATTTGCAAGAGCAAAACGTACATGTACCCCTGGTTTCCAATGTCCAACGGGTGGTTCTGGAGGTATCGGAGCACCTTCTCGTAGCAAATTGCATTCCGTCACATGCACCTACAGTATTATACAATTAATTATATTCTGGAAAATACATTTTGTATATAGATATATACTTACATTTGGCAATGACATGCTTATAATAGATCCGGTTTCCTGCGCCCTAGACATAGTCGATTTAACAATATCAGTGTAGGGGAAATCTAATTCCTTCAATCTCTTTCCCGTATACTCCGCCTGACTTCTACCTATAAACAAAGAGTAAATCGACTCGGATCAAAATATAACTCATAAATTACCTGAATTAACTAACCTAACTTAGTAAGAATTCTTTGTTCGTCGTTTTTCCCCTCAATATTATACTGTCCATGCCTAACAAGAATGACATGTCTCGTCGCAGTTGGTTTAACCAATTCAAGTTGTTCATTAACAATATTATCGCCTCTTTCATTTCTTAATTTTTTCGGATGGACTAGACTCTTTGGAGCTCGACTATAAGTTGAAAATTTATAAATATTTAACATAAAGACCTTAGCTAGAGAACATACAAATCCCAGTTGTCATCCCACTTAGTCGAAGGTTTAAAATCTGTCGTCCAAGAATTGTAAACCTTTTCTTTATTAATTGTATGAATGTAATAAAGCGCAGCACCGGCAAATGTGGTAAATGGCACTATTAATTTTTGAAATTTTGTAAAAGTAGTCATCTGTAAAAGAAATACGTTCATAATTTCAAATTTATACCTTAGAATATAAGACAGATCTACAAGAATCATTTGTTATAACCTCGTGAAAAAAATATATAAATAAAATATATCAGAATAACTTACCAGGACTATATAATGGAATTACAAATCACAAATAACTTAATACGAATAATAATTAATGAGCAATACACGTGGCTTCGGCTCAAGAAGAACTTATTTATAGATACTTTTTGAGGTTAACAACACAAATGAATTTGACGCGTGCTATGAGCGTGAACGTAGCTATAAAGCAAAAAATGAGATTTAAAAGGCTTTTATATAAAAGAATTTCTTATCATTACATAAATAAGTAATAAAAGTGTTAAAAGCATGTTAAATAAATAAATAAAAAATTCACATTGTGCCTCTCTTTACCTTGAAATATGCATTTTTTTTTATTGCCGGCTTAATTTTATGGGACAATTTGAGAACGAATCATTTTTATACAATCTAAGAATTAATTTTTTATTTCAAACTGTTATTTTGCAGTATTCTGATGCCTATTAATTAAATAAATCAATTTTAAAAAATGTTAAATTTAAATCCATGTATAGAACGTATCCTTGTAATTAATGGATATTCCAGTAAGATGTCGCTCCAGTCGCAAAAGTACAAATGGCTGATAGATCCGAATTTTCTAACAGAAGACCGAATTTTTCTTCGAATTATAGAAATAAGCCGCATTTTTTACGTATCTAAAGATATAGAACTACTTTATTGATGTTAATGCTTCCATTCTCTGTGACATGTGCCACGAACGCTCGCTTTTGTGTTAGAAAATTATTCCTCTTCCGCAATCGACAAAATGTTTCGTTTTTTGAGTGGCCGAAAGGCAAGGAACACTTCGCAAAACGGGGCTTCGCAGCTGAAGAGCTCGAAATCGGTGGTGAATAAGAATTTAATTCAGTGCAAAGTGATATTATTAGACGGTACCGATCTTTCGGTCGAATTGTCGGTAAGTGCGTTCCTTGGCCTATTGGCTTATTGTCTGTTTACTATTCATTCGTGTTTTTAAATATTGTGGGTGTAAAATGCCAGCGGTAGTAAACAGACGCATATGTTTAGTGTCCGATTACATTTATCTGTTTCGGTTATGCTTCGTCGCAGTGTAAACGGTCTGCTTTAAATCAAGAACGTGTTTTATCGCGTTTTTGCTTTAAACCAGCAAAGATCTCGGAAAAGAGAATGCACTAAAATGAATAGCCACTGTGGGAAAATAAAAACTTTCTATTTACGGTAACCTTTAATTTACATAAACGTGTATTATCGAAGGGAATATTAATATGTCTCTATCTAATAAATTGCTTTGTAAGGCGTTATAAACGACCTTAGAACAAATAATTACTTCTTAGGCGACTATTTTGGAGGTCGTTATACTAGCGGAAAATGTAAAATGCACAAGCTGCAATTTTTACTGCACTTTATCTGAGGAGAAATTGATGATTATTGTGATATTTTTAGTAACGCATGATTCATTATCCCTGTATACACAGTGGTGACCAAAAAAATCCAAACATGTAAACATATTTTTTGGTTAGATTGTACGGTTGAAAATGAGGATCCACGCTTCCTGGAAACGGCCGTTCCGGATTAAATAATTAAGCTTGCGCGGTGCGGAATGTACCGATACTTTAGTGTTGTTTGCCATATTCTGTAGTATCCTTTCAGATATGAGAGAATGAGATATTAACATTTGGTTAAATGCCCTGAGTATGTTCAGTTATTTTTCTTGCGGTGTTTACTGCTAAAAGCACATTCTGGTATCAATACATGGCCGTAGCCAGAGAGGGGGTAAGGCAGAGGGTTGTCGCTCTGGAAGAAATCTTTACCGTTACATAATTAATATTTTAGAGTAAACCCAAAATGAGAAGAACATACCTGAACATCCTTAGGATGCGCGAATAAAATGTGCCAGTGGCGTCGGCAATTTGAAAAAAATGAGGTGCTTAAAATCATAAAAAATAGAACAAAAATAGACTGTAGTAATATACTCAATGCCCAGAAAAAGGCAGTTTTGTTAATACAAAATGGAAAGACAACTGCAACAATAACCAAATAAGTATCCACGATAACTAGCTGTAACCTAATCAAAGCTTGGTACGCTACTGAGGTATTGGTTGATATGCTTCCACCCTTGTTTTTCAAATGCTGCGTAATAATAGACCCGCCCAACGAAAATTCTTTTGGGCATAGTACTTATCATTTCGGGTTCATTCCAATAAACTAAAATTCTTGAAAATATACTGTTGGTAATCCTGCACTTTATAACTCCTATTTCGTCCGCAAACAAAAACCAATGCAACGTTGCCAAAAGTGTAATCAATGCACAGTAAATGTCAGGAAAGGCACTTTTCAAAAAGCCACTGGACACTCGATACGATTACTTAGTATGTTTTTTTTTCTTTTTTATATGATTTGGCGAGTTACGTAGATGCACGTAGATAAACCACATGAAACGGGTGCTAAAATAAAAATTCTTACTTGCACTTTGAAATATTTCAATTCAATAAATAATGTATAGGGTGTTTGAAAATCTTAAACGTTTTTTTTTGATAAAAATTAATACATCTCTGTCATGACAGACAGATGTTACACATGCTTTCTTTATGTTTCCAAAAAGTGCCTTATATGCGCTGTAAAAACAAACATCGCATTTTTTCGAAGATTCCTCGACAGGCGAATTGTTTACCAGACAATGGTTAGTCTCTGTTTGAGTTTGCTGTTTGTTTATTTTGATGGGAACTGTATATAAATATATTTCGATTTTCCTTAGCTTCACAAAAGAAGACAAATGATGTTTGTCTTGTCTGTGAAAATAACTTGTTAAAAAATCAACACAAAGGTTACTTTTATTTTGTTCCCAAAATTATGAGTATGATGTTGCACAGTATAAACAATTCTTACATGCAATGGGTAAAAATTAGGCCAAAATCTTTTTTAACTCAATTATACCAACAAAAGAAATGAAGATTGTGATTTTTTTCAAGACAATCATGACGTGATAATATTTATTCACACATTTCTAGTGGGAAACAACCTCCAAATATTCTTTTACACGCCTAATAGTGGAGGGAAAATAAAATTTATGGAAGTTATTCTAAATTATATTATATTGCGTCACTATGCTGATCATCTTGGATTAAAATGTTAGAAAAAGTATTTATATCGTTACCATCCAAGGAAAAAAATATAAAAAAATAAAAGTTATGGTTACAGTCGTACAGATGTAATGAAAGTGATTTATTTACAAATACAGAGGAATTTGTTTGTGATAATAGTCTTATGTAGCATGTAATTTTATTTCGAATATGACCTGGACATATTTGACGCATTGTATATAATTCCGTTTTAATTTTGGATATCCAATCGCTTTATGGGTTTAGCTGCCTCTCGCAGGTCTAAAGTGAAAATAAAATTTTTTGATTGATGTATTTACTAAACATTTCTACGTTAACTCCTCTAAATTTCGTAACGTTAAAGCATTGTTTTGCTTTTATGAACTTCATCAAAATATTCCTAATTACGACCCTGTACCGATATTCCGCTTGCTTGTTCAAAACTTTATTTTATAGTTTAAGCTGTACTGTCTAATGCTTAAATAATGCAACTGTTAACAATGAGAACAAATATAAATCAAACTTTCCCCTCATCCCTGAAATACCTACACTCTTTTTTGGAACTTAACACTAACTACTCTGAACTATTACTAGCTGAATTCCGAAATTTTGTTTTCGACGATTTTTGATACTGTTCCTTCGAATAAAAGTATTAGCAACTTTGATTTATTTCCGGTTATACCGGTAATATTGCTTATATTTTAAATAAAACAGCCCTGTATATTTTTTTCATTCTCTAATTGCATACATTTTTGACCGTTCTTGAGAAAAACTGATTTTTAATGAATTTTGTCGTTTTATTATTGATTAACAGAGGAATGGAAAGTCAAATCAATGAGAAAGACGCAATAACTTACTTATTTTAAATGGAACCCTTTGTATATTATCGGCGCAAATGATTTGTCTGAAAAAACGCTCCCTATATCTATAAAGTGACGTTAGTTTGCAGTGTAACCGGAAATAATTAAGCGTTGACAACATTTTCAATTAAGAGATCGGTAACAAAAACCATCAAAGACAAACTTTCGGCATTCAGCTAATAATATTTCCCAGTATTCCGGTAACGGACGGTTTAAACGCCATACCCTGTATATGTAACATTTAATTATGTTACTATATATATTCTTTAAAGTTAGGGTTTTTTTTTTAATTACCAGATATCTATACTAGGACTATCACTCCTTCGCTAATAATTATTGTAACAAATATACAGAATATTATGAATGAAACCATGAAATTTTTGATAGGTATTTATAACATCGGACCTAATCGAAAATTTTTTCGTCCACGAAATACTTTGCGTGGTTACCAACTTTCTTATTTTAAATACAATAGTATATTTTTTATCGCTTTAATTGACTGTACACATCGTATGTAAATAACTTGAATTAGGGCAGCTTACCCCTAAAATTGTTGTTAAAATTAACTATTTAAAGTATTTACTTTTGTTGGAACAAAATGGAAAGCCATACGTACCGCACATCATCGTTATCGTTACTACATTTTATACAGAGTGTTGGAAGCAGTTTATGAATATCCTGTATAAAACGATAACAATAATGTGTGGTACGCATAACCTTCCATTTTATTTCTACAAGTTATCTTAATCTTCATAACATTCCCAAATATTTAATTTCAACAAGAGCCATGCAAATGCTAAAATCTTCAATATGATCGTAAATATCTCGAAAACGGTTAACTTTAGGGACGCCCTAATTCAAATTATTTACATACGATATGTACAATCGATTAAGCTGATAAAAAATATACTATTGTATTTAAAATAGGAAAGTTGGTAACCACTTCCGGTTCAACCGGAAATGTTTTGTAAATGTCCGACGCTTTAGCCAACTATTCCAAAATTTCAAAATTCCATTCATGATAACTTCTAACGAGTTTCGTTAAATATCCTGTGTATATTACATTTCGTGATTAGAGCATTATTTGCAAAAATTAAATCAAAGCAAAAATTATTTTGGCCAAAAAGCTTATTGAAAGGAATGAATTTTCATGTAAAACAATTCCAAATACATTAAAATATAAACACTATTGACATATTAAATTAAACGCCCCTGTTAGTTGCTGATCTATTAGTGTAAAACTTTGGATGTAAAATAGGTCAATTTTGGCTCTATTTCGTAATGCCAAAGTTGGATAGGTGTATATTTTCTGTGATTTGCACTATATTAATAGATTACAGCGTTTTCACTTGAACACTAAGAAAGTAGTGTCAAACGGGCTCTCAGCAAATTTACTCTGATGAACAAATTCCAATAAACAGCACTGTAAGTCCAGAATATAATCTGAATATAATTTGTGCTCTTTATCTTTTATGTATTTATAAACATTTATACTTCATGAAGTGTTTGTTTTGACTTGTTTTATAATTAAGATAGGTCAATGTAATTATTGATATTAAGTATTATCCTCCTTTAGATTTAAATACAGGTAATAGAGAAAACAGATTAAAATGTTTATTGAGAATGCTTTCGATTTACATTATTGGCTGCCAATACGACTTTTTAAGTGCATTATTTAAAAGAAAGTACTCTAGTTAATCAAGAAATCAGTTCAATTGAATTAATGTAAATAATTACAGGAAAAAAAAAAAACGTTCCAAACTAACTCGAGCTCAGCAATTCTCAAAACTGCAAACATCATACAACGAAAGAATAGATATTTTCGTTGAATTGTTGCCTGTAGGTGTTAAGAAGTGTTTAAACAATACACCAACATGAGGCCAGAATATGAGTCATTTGGAGATTTTTCGCTTGCCGTTGCATTCAGTTAGAAAAAGTCCGCGTCCAATTTCTTTATCGTGACGCTTTAGTTGTGATCACATTGTATGCTAATTGCATATTTGCAAGAAGTCTGCTGACTTATTAGCATTCTAAACGTGAGGATATCTGAGGAAGAAATATGCGCATCGCCAACGGATGCTAGGTGAAATATAATCAACCTATTTTCCGCGAAGGATGTTATGGGAGATGATGAATTCATTAAAACATAGAACAGTATTTTTTTATCATTCATAATTGTTTGCAAAGGTTACCGTTTGACTTTTACCAACGCGGAAGATAGGAGAATGCGATTCTCAAAGTAATTTGATCTTGGATTAATTAATGTTGGCATTCTTTTCCTTAAAGATTGTGATAAATAGATTAAGAAACATAAAGAGAATGATAACCTTTCTAAATAGAAGACCAGAAGAGAATTCTACGAATTACGTAAAAAAAAATATACTGATAAGGTCAGGGGACGCCTATGACAGTCTGGATACACCTATGCAAATATATTCAGTAACGTTGCTATGGTATTGCCGTGATAAATAAATGATATTGTTATATTGAAGTAGAGCCCAATAGTCCAATTTTCAAAATTTATAGTGTGTCCAAAATAGCCCAATTGGTTAAAAGAAATTTTTATGATTGGCTGTGAAAATAGACGACGTTATTTAACAATCTGCATCCAAGTCGCTCTCATTAGTTTGAAAAACGTTAAAACAGTATCTGTTTAGAAACAAAACGGCCAAAAATGGCAACAGATAACAATAAAGCGCAAAATGTTGTAAGAAGTACCGGAAACGTCTGCAGCCAATCTTGTTCTTCCAATCTTGAAGTTATGATAGAGATTTGCCAGCGTAATTCTAACAAGTTGCTTGAATTGCATAATTATTGCAGTTGGTCCTAAAATAACCTAACATCTGGTACAGGAAGCATATACTCAGCACTCCCACGCATAAAATTTTCATTGTTTATAGAAACAGGATTATCGGGCCCTATCTTTGGAATGATAATTTAATAGATTAAATCTATTTGAACCTCTTAAATATGCAAAATTATTAATGAAAGAGGCCAATTACCAGTTACTACATGGTTTCAGCAAGGCTAGGCTCCTCTCCATTATGCATCAGAAATACAACTATAAGAATCTAGTATGCTAGCAAGGATCGTGGGGTAGTGTGGCTAACAATACTAAAGTATCGACACATTCCGCACGACGCAAGTTTAATTAGTTAGTCCGGAACAGCTGTGTGTGAAAAGACTCTAATTCTAACATACCTGTCCTATCTCTACTGTACCCCCCGCCATATCGAAAGGTATTAGTAAAATGTTCAGAAGTCAATGTATGAATGTGTTTCAGTTCTCGAAGTACACTCAGAAACCTTCTTAGCAATTCAAAAGATAAACTGGACATGAAGGAAACGTCGGGAATTTATAAAAGAACGAATTCAATGAACACATTAGATGCTACAGATACGGAAATATAGAATCGGCAAGTGTAGCATAGCACATAAGCGAAATCGGGCATAATATTAAATTAGAAAACCTGAAGTTGGTTAAGAACATAACTTCGCCTCGGGAATTAGATGCTTACGAAACTATTTACATAGAAAACAAAGAACACAAATTTGATGAATAGAGAGAACAGATCACTATCCTACTCGGGTCTTTTTGATTTTTGAGGGTATATAGGCGGCAAAAGTAGGTACTTGTAAATATTTTTTTTTCTCGAGAGAGTAGGAATAGAATAGACATGTTAGAATTTGAGTTTTTTTCTCACACCATTCGGTCATACAGTTGATAATGGGGATCTGCAGATTCCTTTAAAATTGATTGGACGAAGGGGGCACTGAATGACTAATACTCTAGATTATTTGAGGACTAGAACCGTGGAAGATAATATTTTATATCAATGAGGGATAATTCCGCCACAAATTAGCGCCAATTTAAAGATCTGATAATATTAATGTTATGTATTTGTTCGCAAATTGTGCTCTAACTTTCTTCTACATAAAATCCCTTTTTCATTTCTTTTTTTCCGGTATCTTAGTGTATTTTATAATTACAGCTATCTTGATATATTATTCAAAGAAGTATACAAAAATAAGCATTGCGTGCTCAGAATATAAAAATATACAAAGTGCTACGTTTAAAATTTCAAAGTTGAAGGTAACTTTCTGTTAAATCGGAAATGAGATTAAAATTACGATATTTCCATTTTAGTTCTCATAATCAGTTACCTACAAGTGTCAAATGCTGAATTTAATACCAATACTTGCAATATTATTGAAGATATTCAAGTGTTTTCGAACTTTTGCCATCCACTGTATATTGTAGAAGCAACAGATTGAACTCCTTTAATGTTTAATAATGACTTAAGTCAGTCATGTAGCGAAAACTCAGAGTTGACGTAAGACATTTAATTATAGCTGCTAGTTGGTATTTTACACTTGAATGTCATTTCCATATCGCTTTGATCTACTGAATCCAATTTAATCCAACTTACTTGTGTATTTTTATCAAATGTCCATAATCCTAGAATTTACTAACAATGAGTGCTGTAGAACAAAATTTTCCTTTCTTCTTTTTAAGATTTGTATACATTTTTTTTTTAAGTAAGGAGCTGTTTTATTTTTGAAGCCACTGTTGCAAATTATTTTTGGTCAATTATAATTTATTGAAATGCCATGAATTCTTGGGATTTCGTTAACGTGTTGGGGGCACTAGACAGCTTAGTAAATAATATCTATTATTACTTCAATAATGTATTCCTTGAAACCGTTTTCGTTTCTTAAAAATATTCCATATTTATTTATATAAATGTTTAAAACTGTTATTGTATTCCTCAATAACGTGCGCAGCGCTAGGACCGGATCGATGACATTGAGGATCCTTTTGGTTTTGGATTGCAACTTATTTACAATTGGTGAATTTAAAGTACAATAGCTTCATCGGATCGGAAATATGAAACGTATATCAATTTGATTTTCCTTTTTTGTTAAATTTTCGAGAGCAAAAACCGTCCTTACTCCGCACCTGACGAATATGTTGTCCGTAGAAATGGTTTGCTTAGACAAGTTTCTAAACAGACCATTGGAGCTGTTAGTGGTCGTTGGTTGAAAGAAAAAGCAAATGTACAACCCTATGTGCCATGCGATTTCGCCAAATGTCTTAAAATTTTTTTATTGCTGCTAGTGCTTTACTGCTTACACTTCTTGAATTATTTTTTTTTATATTTTTGTCTTTTTTTTTAATAGGTACGTGTATCAATTCTCTTTAGGGTAGGTAGATGATTTTGTAAGAGTGTCCATTTAAATTTAATTATTTTAAGAAAAAGAGCCTTAAAATTCAAATGTTAATTACCCGATTTAATATGCACCAGCGATTCGTGCGATTTGATTATCTTTCGCTAGCATTCAGAAATATAAACATAACATAGTAGAAATGTCTTTCGGGTGATGTCGTGTATCATCACCCGAAAGACATTTCTACTATGGATTACGGTCGTGAAAGCCTACACTCAATAAACATAACATATTCAATCAAATGAATTCCTTAAATATTGCCTGATAAAGTACACCGGTAAGCTGACAATTCAGATTTTGATGAAACTTGAGGCAAAAAAAGTACTTTAGTATAAGAATAAAGCATTTTTTAGCGACTGAATGGCCTTCGAACTTCGAGGTACAACCCGCTTCAAAAATGTGGACGATTTTTAAATTTTAGAAATACGAGGGGAGTTCAATAATTATTCGGCCTCGGCAAGAGGTGGCACTACTAGAATTGAAAGAACTCTATTTTTTATAAAAATAATCTCCGGCGAGGGTCCTGTAGTTTTTAAACAGATACGTCAGCTAGTTTATAGATGATGGAACTATTTAAAGTGAACAATTGTTTTTGTTGTGCTGTTTGTTTTTGAAAAAAGAAACGAATAAAGAAACGATAAAGGTAGAACTCAGTGAGGTTCATGGGAACTCTGCACCTTCGTTATCGACCATAAAATTATTAGACAGCTGAATTTAAACTGCGCCGTACGAGCATTTCTGATGAAGAACGTCCAGGTTGTCCAAATGAGGTCACCACATCAGAAATGATTGAAAGAATTAACGATATGATAACGAATGATCGGAGATTGAAAGTGGGTGAGATTGATGACGCCGTGGACATCTCAATTGACCGGCTACACAACATTATTTGCTTATATTTGAACGCAAAGAAACTTTCCGCAAGACGGGCTCCCAGTCAACCATAAACACGATTGTATGTCAACTTCAAAGGATTGTTTGGTGATGTTAAAGCGTAATCCGATTGATTTTTTACGTCGATTCGTAACTGTTGACGAAACATAAGACCAAAAAATCAGTCCAAACAGAAGGTTTTTCGGGCCAACCAGCGCCAAAGGAGGCCAAAATTACCATATCGTCCAACAAAATCATAACCACAGTGTTTTGGTACGCGGCATGCAAGGCAATTATGCCAACTTATTGGATCGTTCCAACAATGCTATGAAAGAAAAACTTGCAAGACGTTGCACGCGTGCACACTTGTGTCATCGCTATGACAAAATTTCATGAGTTAATCCTAACTCATGGGAAGCAATGAGTATCCACAAATAGCTCCCGCACCCACCATATTCGCCAGATTTCGCCCACAGCTTTTATTTCTTATTTCCGAATATGAAAAAATAGTTCGACAGAAAGAAATTTGACTCAAACGGTAAAGTGATTGCAGAAACGCCCATTTTGTAAGTTTTAGATGGGAGAATACAAAAGAGAGAAAAACGTTGGACTAAGTACATCGACCTCTAAGGAGACTACGTTGAAAAATAGAATTAATTTTACACAAAAATGTTTTTTCCGAAAATAATTTGCATCATCCTCCAGATTATGAAGTATATTTCAAATTACATTGTCCTATTATAGTTTCCGAAAATTAAGAGATAATCAGCAATTAAAAAATCAGCTGCTAAAAAGAATCGTGTTATTCTTATACCAACGTACTTTCAATATCTAAATTTTCGGGTTGCCGGTGTTCATATGATTATTTGAACTCCGTTTATTCTACTGAAAAAAAAATATATATACTGCTAAACAAAGTTTTAAACTAACATTCTATAGGAAAAACTGACTTAGATTTACAAATTTCTTTCTAAAAACGAAAAAAAAAAAAAAAAAAATTTGCCTGATATTAGGTTAAAAATTCAAACCTAAATCTCCTGTACTTTTCTCTATGTTACGTTTATTTTCAAGAACGAATATCGTTTGTAACGACGCCTTATTGCTGCAAAATGTAATCAACGATATTTTTCTAACAGACAGTCGAAAAAAACTAGCTGTACAGTATATAGTATCGAAACGAAAGCATCGATAACACCCAAAAAATCAGTGGTAAAAGTATCGAAACCTTGTAGGTTTTTCAAGTAAATTCACATTGTACAATCAGATTAATCTTTAGTCATATCACCGATTTGATACTATTTTTTTCCGATACCAAGTAAAGGAAAGGTTCAACTTTATTACTCTGTTCCATATATTTTTCTCTTACTTTCACTTTCCAGTTTCGTTAAAATCTGTTGTCACAATTGGCT
This sequence comes from Oryctes borbonicus, assembly GCA_902654985.2. Classification (NCBI taxonomy): domain Eukaryota; kingdom Metazoa; phylum Arthropoda; class Insecta; order Coleoptera; family Scarabaeidae; genus Oryctes; species Oryctes borbonicus. The sequence goes on along the minus strand of LR736892.1, from coordinate 3,508,554 downwards.
TCAATCTTTCTGCTTGATCCCAATTATAATCCTCTTTGCGCTTAGGATCAGTTCCCAAACTTGAAATAATTCTATTGTTTAGAAACAAAACGTAATTAATAATAAGTACAACTTCTTCTACGTTATTGCTTAGTGACTAGAAATAAACTAAGACTTATTTAAACAATATAATTTGTTCGAAAACTGCTATAAAACATGCTAATGTCTGCTTGTTTTATTATTTTCCAGAAAAAAGCAGAAGCAAGGGACCTGTACGAACAAGTCTTCTATTCCCTGGATCTCATCGAAAAAGATTACTTCGGACTGCAGTTTACTGACGTAAATCACGTGAAGCATTGGTTGGATCCAACGAAATCAATCAAGAAGCAGATTAAAAGTAAATAGCTTAGAACTGATTTTTGCCAATAACGTCCACGTCTCAAAAAAAATAGTTATAAACAAATTTATAAGACTCAATTAAGGCAATCAAATCTGTTAACATCGTTTCATTGTCCAACGACCGCAGGAACTTGTAAGAAAGCAATTGAAATCACATTTATTCTATGGAAAGAATAATTCATTCTAATTGAAGCGTTTGACCATGAAATCAATAGAAAGAAATTGATATATTTTGTTCCGCATATGTTTGGCGGCGTAATAATATACGTCATATCGTAGTAATTTATCTCAGCAAAACTATTTTTATCGCCTAAGAAAAATGCTCTACTTTACTATGTTTTTTGTAGTTGGTCCGCCGTATACCTTACGTTTGAAGGTAAAATTCTATTCCTCTGAACCTAACAATCTCAGAGAAGAATTAACGAGGTACCAGTTCTTCTTACAACTCAAACACGATATACTAGACGGGAAATTGGAGTGCCCGCAACAGACCGCTGTAGAATTGGCAGCTTTAGCTTTGCAATGTAAGCTTGCTTGAATTTCTTGCAAATCAAAGTAATTTTCCAAAATCGATATTTTTTTTAGCCGAATTAGGGGATTACGATGAGAGCCAACACACCGCAGCTATCGTTTCGGAATTCCGATTTGTACCGAATCAAACGGAAGAGATGGAGATCGCCATCTTGGAGGAATTCAAAAAGGTCAGAGGTTTATCGCCTGCGCAAGCCGAGATGAGTTATTTGAATAAGGTTAAATGGTTGGAAATGTATGGAGTTGATATGCATACCGTATTGGTAAGTTTCATTTTACACTATATCGTTCAGTTTAATCGAGTAGCTCAAAAATACAAGAAACTCACAAAATAAATATTTTACTTCTAATAGTTTCAACATTGGAATGCTTTGCAATAATATTATTCGTGGCAGAATTACGTCGAAGATAAAACTACAATTGTGAAACTTATTTTCAAAAAGGCAACCTCCAAAATCCTTAAAAATGTAGCAGGCGTGAACTTTTCTTCTTTGAAAATCCAACAAATTGCATAAAAATTTGTGCTTTTTATCAAAAATAGTTTTTTAATATTATTATTATTTATGGGAGGCTATAAGAAGCAAAAGCAAATCCGTACCATGACCCCCAATACGCAAATATTCTATTCTATTTGCATTTAGCAGTTTTTTCAGCAAAAAATTATGCTCCTGTGCAAGAAAGAAGCCAAATTCTAAAATAACTCCTACAGGTAGAACAACAAATAAAAATTAACCCAAAAGGAATTACAGATGTAATTATCGCCCTAAATTCAGAAAGACACCAGGCTTGAACTTAATATTTGCGAAAATGTTAAAAGAATTGCTGGAGAAAGATCTGCTCAAATTGCTTAACATATTTAACGCAATTCTCAAATGTTTTACTGGCCCAAAACACTTAAAATTGAGCAAATCATAATGGTACCAAAACCTGGAAAAAAATCTTTCGGATATGTCATCAATGGATTTCGACAAACCCACTCAACGACGTCACCGCATTATGAATACTATCATGCAGACACTAGAAAATAAACGATACTGTACAGCTGCCTTGTTAAGCAACAGCAAGGCCTTTGACAAAGTCTGGCATTCAAGTCTCCTTCGCAAGACAAAAACAGTTTATCCCAAAAATTACTTCAATCTATTTAAGGCACTACATGAACGACAATTTGAAGCTAACGAAGTAAATATCAAACCGCATAGCAGTTCACTCTGAGGTACCATAGGAGAGCATCTTAAGACCGATATTATTTTGTATTTAGGACATACCGACGACTACAGACAAATGCATCTAAATTTGATTTACATCTCGTTGGGGAAATGAAGGATCAAAGCCTTCACGTGTAACATTTCTCTAGAATAGAGTTCGATTAACATCAATCAAGTTAGGTTACTACAAAGTAGCTTTGCCAAACACCTAGGGCTTCACTTTGACAGTAAACTATATGGAAGCAACACATAATCAACAAAAGAACACAACTGGATCTAAGAACCAAAGAAATCTACTGGCTCATAGGAAGAAAATCTCATCTTTCAACAGAAAACAAAGTGCTAATTTACAAAGCAGTGATAAGGCCGATTTGGCATTGAGCGCCATGGTATGTATCAAACCATACTTTACATACAGATACAAGGATTCCTTACATTAACGAAATCATCCGCAAGAAAAAATTATCAAACACCACAACAAACTGGAAAACCATCCAAATCCACTGCTAGAACGACTGCTACAACCTCCCAGACTCAGAAGGCCATTTGATCTTGGAGGATACTGAGGAAACATCGCTGGACGTTGACCTTTCTATTTATTGTACAAACCACCATATAATTAAATGTGATTGCTAATAAAAAAGAAAGAAGAAAACAATTATTACTTGTTAAAAAAAAATTTGGGAGTAGTCTTAAGTTTTTACATACCACCGCTATTGTGATTTCATTTAAAAAATCAATTTTACGAAGAAATGGAAATTTCACCTGAAGATTTTCGTTGGATGATTTTTTACGATTTTAGTAAAGGCCTAATACAATAACGCCTGGAATCGCTTCGCTTTTTTTTACAAGTGATTTGCTGAACCTCGTCGTGGTCGTACTTCCGTCATTGATACATACAAGACTGCAATACATTCGATTTTGCATGAACATTTGCGCGTGAAAAAGATCTCTTTATGCCATTTGGTGAAAGAAAATGCTCAAAAAATTCGACACAAGAACTTCCCTTTTTTGATAAACTACTCTACTACTTTAAAGCGGAAATCGCTAAATTGTTGCTTTGTCCCGCTTCGTATTTGGTACGGAATATAAGAATTATATTCTGCTGCGTTTCATTAGTCGGTTTTAAATAATCTAAAGACCTTCGTTTCTTCACTTTGCAAAATTTTCTTCAACATATTCTTAATCTCAAAATGTACAATGTCCATTTTTTCTTCAAAGTGATTATATGATTTGTAGGTCGGTTTTTCGCATCTTATATTAAAAATAAAGATTTGGAAGTAAGCTCCAGATTTACTTTTCGTCGAAATTTATTATTATTTGCCTTATCTTTCCAATAATCTGTCTGTCTAGGTAATCGTTAAGTGGCACTTAGTAATTCTCTTCAAAGTGCTACTGTTGGAAGTAATTTTCGTAATACTTTGGCTTTGATTGATTTTACTGATTTAATTTTGCGCCACTCGATTAAACACATAAGCTGGTAGTGAAGATCAAAAGTAAGCAACGTGTCAATTTTATACATTCTAGCATCTTCAGTGCAAAATTGGAGCACTGCATTCTTATTTCTTATTTAAATTTAAGGGTAAAGACGGTATGGAATATCATCTAGGATTAACACCGACAGGAATATTAGTATTTGAAGGACAGCAAAAAATAGGCTTATTCTTCTGGCCTAAAATCGGAAAGTTAAACTTCAAAAAGAAGAAATTAACTCTAGTTGTTGTAGAAGACGATGATCAGGGAAGGGAACAAGAGCATACCTTTGTATTTAGGTAAATTTGCTCTTTTCAAATTCTTTAATATTCAAATTTTTAATTTTTCGTCCATTAGATTACACAACGAAAAAGCTTGCAAACATTTATGGAAATGCGCAGTAGAACATCACGGATTCTTCAGATTACAAGCGCCTGTGAAAGGTCCTTCGGCCAGACAAAATTTCTTTAGGATGGGATCAAGATTTAGGTACTCGGGTCGTACGGAATATCAAAGTACGCATCAGAATAGGGCAAGGAGAACTGTGCAGTTAGAACGAAGACCTAGTCAAAGGTAATTTAAGGATTCCTTTTGGAAACCGCAGAGAATTGTAATAATATCAATGTTTTGTGTCATTAAAGGTATGGACGTAGACAAAGTCATGTTTTGAGGGAGAAACTACGGGAACAACAGCAACAGCAAGTAGTCCAAATAACGGAATCTGTTGACGCGAATTCGAGTAAGGCCTCAGAAGCCATACAACCGTCTTCAAGTAGATGTAGTGAAAGATCTATAAAATCCACAGCTACTAATGTTACCAATACGACAGATAATGATCCATTATACTGCAAAGTTAATGATGATATTACGAAATCATTAACACCAACAGGTACGTATTAGTAAATAAAAGTAAAATGTAAAAAATATATATATATATTTGGGCAAAAACCGGTTAAAAAGAAATACTTCGCAAAATGAAAGTTTCGCTGTATTTGGCTTTTGTTACATTCTTGAGCATAACCTTTTATTTTACCATATTTTAGGTCCTGAATCAATAGGCTTAGTGAGTCAAAACAGCTTCGGCAAAGGCTCCATCGGCCAAAACTCTTTTGGAAAAGCCTCGATTGGTTGCAATTCTTCTTACAGGTAATAATTTTAAAACAAATTGCATTACCATCCGTACTTTACCTTACTTTTTATTCTACTGCTGCAGTCCAGTTTTATCTAATGGAAGTAAAAACGGCACCCTTAAGAAGAACAAACCTACCACACCAAATATTTTAGACACCTCCAGTCCTACGCCTTCCAATGCCGACAGCCAGCTCGATTTCTTGCTGAAAAGTCTCGCGAAGGAGACCCTCAGCGGCATCCAAAGAGATGAATCGAGGAACGAATCAAGTAAACTTGAAGGTAACATTCTTTTTGTTCGCCAATGTTTGTTGCAACTATGAGCGCATGGTAATTATTAGAGATGTAAAATATTATTTGACATATTAGGAAAACGGCATTTTTAGAATTGGCTTTATTGAACGTCTATTTGGGAGAATCTATTGAAAAGTCAAATTAACATCTCATAACATCTCATTTTGATCATAAAATGATCAAAATAATAGTTTGTTTGAAATCTTTCTTTGTAGCATACTACGAAGCTGATTAATATTTTTGTATTTTGTAGATTCAGAAGTAGAATTACTAACGAAAGCGATGCCAGCTGAACTACCCAATAATATAACCAAACTGTCTAACACATCTGCTAAGCCTATACCTCCTGGACAGCTAAAATGCAATATTTTGAAAGGTAGAATTAAAATCAGATAGCTTTTTTTTTACTTAATGCACAACCTTCATTTACTTCTGCGAACCACGTGATTGTAAAAATAGGCAACCTAATTAGCACCAGTTGCCGCATGTTACTTGTTATGTTATATTTACTAATATTAATCATTTAAAATTCGTTTCAAACTCAACAATAGAATTAATAGCACTATTATGTAATAAGTACGGAGCAATCAAGCAAGTCAGTAGAAACAAGTAAATAATTATTGTAATGATGTAAGATAAAACAGCAAATAATGAAAATTCATTTATTGGATTTAAAAAACAAACACGGCAAAGCGTAATAGGTCAAAACACCGAAGATGGAAGGAAAATGAAATGAAATTAATAGAATTATTTACAATTAGTTACCATCTATTGTTGAAGAATTGGTTTCTAAAAGATAAGCTTGTATTTTCCTAATTATTTGTAAATACTTCATATCACGAGATAAGTTTAAAAAAATCAGACGGCAGTTACTCCACGACTTACTCAGATAATTGCTGTAATTATGAAGTAGAATATGTAATATTGCAACCATATACAGTTATGAATTGTAACGTTAAAGATATTGCATTTAATATCGCTGCGATCAATGCTAATTTTATTGTAAGCAGGCGCGACCGATCACTGTGGCTGTAGAACACTTTAAAACATTTTAAACTTATTTATTCGCATATTTATTACATTGTTGAAATTTACTTTACAATATGACACATTTAAAACGGAAGCAGTCCCGTAAAACCTGCATGTTGCATTCAAATGAAACCATTTTTCTTTTAATACGTAGCGGATCAAAAAGTCTACATCCAAACAAGATTGTAAAAGTTTATCTACATTTTCAAGGTGTATTATGATTATTTTTCGAGTTCGAAAATTGCAAAATATTATTGGGGATTTTTTTAATTAAAATTCTAACTACACAATGGCGTTAACCAAAATTTCATTCAAATATATTTATTAATAAAAGAGTTATGAGGAAATAGTTTTTTAAACTGTACAGTGCAATACAAGCCAATATATATTAATTTACATTGCATTATTTCATAAGCCCAGTTCTTAAAACATCCACTGACCAGAGTAGATTAAAATTTGGTTTCCCTTGGTTGATAGATGTAAAAAGCGGATTTATGAAATAATGCACGGTAAAGTTTGAAAAATTATTCTCTAGTAACTTTTTTATTAATAAACATATTTAAGTGAAATTGTGGTTAAAACCATTTCATAACCTTCTGAATCTAGTGGTCCAGTCAGATTTTTAATAAACAAAAATCTAATAATAAAATGATGCTATTTTCGGGCTTGAAGAATAATCACAGTCTGTCTTGAAAATTTAGATGAATTTAAAAAAATTGTTTAATTTTAACGCAAAATATGAGGTGCTTTCATTTCAAATGTGCCACACTGTAAATACTTTAACGCATATTTTTATACTTATCGAGTACGAGAACTAAATACTGTACAAACATTACTGCGATCTCCATTAAATAAAATATCTACATATTCGAACTTCTGAGTAACGAAGCAACATGAGCATATACGCAGACATATCCGATTGTCTTCACGGCAGAGCGCTGCACAAGTACATTTGTTCCACGCAAACAACTCGTCAATTTGTATCTTTTCATTATTACAAAAAAGAAAAGATTTATAAATAAATTAATTCTGTGAATGTGGACGCGCGGTAATTTGATTATTATTTTTCTTTTAGGTTAAAACTAAACGTGTTCCAGGTTCGGACCGTGTCATCTTAAACGAAAACTCGACGTTTCAACTGCGCAACTCGCCTCTAGCATGATTCACGTACTAAGTTATCGTGAACAACTTTTCCCGCTCAGTTAGTTTTGCCTCTGGCGTGGCTTACACGTTGAGTTACCATGCTAACTGTTACCTACTACCCTTCCCTCTCCTGAAGAAGCTCCATATGATTGTGGGCGAAACGTTTATTTAATCATGACACGGTCCGAATCCGGAACAGGTTTCGTTTTAATTGACTCTGGCCGTGGAAGCCTACGTTATTATTTGTTTTAGATTACCTATTGCTTTATTATGACGAAAATATTAACTTCTTTTAGAATTGACAAAGACAAAACGCATATTTGTCAAACCCACGCGCCGCCGCTGATTGTAAGAGTATTAAATATCGTTTCAAATGGAAGCGGTATTGTAGTTAGCTGTGGTTAAGAATTAACTAAAGCTGTCTATAACAGGTTAACCGAAAGACGCCAAGACAATCGAGGCTTTTTAGCACAAATTTTATTTAGGAGAAGATATATTTTATAATATTAGTGATATTTAAATTTAATTTCAAATTCAAGTTTAAGGTTGGTTTCTTCTCTGTCATTATTTTAACACTGGTAAAGGTCATTTTTATCGTTTAAGCTGCCAAAAGAGTAATCTAGGCGATACTTCCGAATCTGCGCAAAAAGAAATCCACTAATTTGACACAAATTCAAAAATAAAACATTACAGACTATATTTCAATATCAAGTCCCGCGGTGTCTTGACAATGTTAAGGTCATAACCCGAAGCAGTAGCTGCCAAATGATCCAAAAACCTTAGTCTTTTTAGCGACAACGATTTTGGTAGCCTTTTCGTAATACTTACGTAAGCACTTTTTGATAAATTTTGATAAAATGCCAAAATACACCTAATTATTGAAGATTTTGTAATAATTACATGACTAAGAAAGAATAGAGATAATTTGGGTTTACGGGTTGAAACCGCGTTGTAGTTAGATGAGAATGCCGACGTTTCAGAAATTTTTTAAAAGAAAACAGCAACCGCGGAAGTCTACAACAACATAAACTCTATACAGATTTGGCAGAAATTTCACGCGACTTGTGCAGATGTTACGAAGAGATAGTTGTATATAACATAATGCGGTCGCCTGTATGGTTATTACCCTACTACTCCACCGTTTTAATTCTGAATTAAAAAGCGATTGAATACGTTTGCACAACGCCGGAGCCTCTTTATTCCACACGCAAGTTTTATCCGCCAAATGTGTGTAAGGTTATTTGGAGTTGTTTGGAGTAGTAACACATATCCGAAAGTATATTGTTAAGTTTCTGTAGTTTGTTTTTAAACTTTGTAGATTAAATTACGTTGTATATCCATTGTTTCTTACATAATTACAATAACTATTTGGTTGCTATAAAGTTACTTAATTTATGTCCAACGCTATAAATGTATTCAACATTAAAGTACTTTCGCCAGTAAATGAAGGCATTTTACAATAATTGATACTTAAGAGTATTGTTATTAACGTTACTTCTATTATAGCTAAAGCCGAAGAAGAACTCAACAGTTTATCATCAACTACGACAAAATTAACCAACCAAATGTTCGTGGCAGCTGCAAATAATGACGAAGCTAATTTAAATTCCCTTAATGCAGCAACATTTGTCTCTGTGGTGAGTCCTGATAAAATTTTGTTTCCTTTTGTGAGTTTACTTCTATTTTTTTTTTTTTTTGCTTGAAACACCGTTGTTTTTGTTTTATTATTTATTTGTTATAAAATTAATTTTATCATGGTGTGATTCATGCTTGTTATATGTATATGTGCTTAATAGTATTCGTTTGTGTTTATGTTTTTTTTATTTGTTTGTCCGCTATGCTTAAAGGGTGGAGATAAACTCACACTGTCAGTAACCGGTCCCACAAGCACCACACCAATCGTTACGAACTCAATCCTGCAATCACCTAAGACCCCGGAAGATACTAATCAAAAGCGTTGCACTACACCGGTAACTGTGACGTTCTTTGGCCATTCGGAACGTGGAAAACTGGAAAAAGTCATGATAACTGGTCCCGAAAATAAGAACAAACAACCGTTAAGTCTACTGAGCACCAACGGAGACATAGACACCGAGAGCCTATTCAATTCCCTGAATTTCGTGGATAACCTGAGTAGGGACGCCAAATCACCTACTAAGGTCTTGAGTCCCTCCTTTATCAAGGACACCAACTCGAATCCGTTTGTTAATTTTAACCTGGAGAATAATACGAACCCCTTCCATGAATCCAATCCGTTTTTAACTACGAGTAATCCGTTTATTAGGACTGATGAGGTCGATGCGAAGATGCAAAATGGATCTGAGGATAATAAAAATAACAATAAAGAGGTGACGATTGCATGCGAAATACTGCTTATTTTAAAAAAAGATTAGATTTTTTTCTTTGAAATTTTAAAGAATTTTGCTGTCGATTTGTTTTGTAGAGCTTAATCCTTATATTTTGTTTCATAATTAGAGTGGGCAAGATCGGGTGCGCACCATCGGCGTAGCTAACGAGTGGACTCTTGCGTGCGAAGGGAGTCAGTATGCGGAGATATATTATCGCGAACGTTGCCGTTCGTTTTTAAAGTGGTTTTTATAGATTATAAACCGATCCCGATAAATTATCTTCATGTTGAGAAATTGCCATCTTTAGTCATATCTATAAAAAATAAAATCGAGAGTGTATGTAATTCAATGATTAAAAAAAGTTTACCTTACTCTTAAGCGTCTTCCGCGACTTGAAAAACTTGAGAAGCGATATTAAATATTTTTAACACAAGGTTTCCAAAGTTATTTCTGCAAAACGCGTCCGCCTTGAGGAAAATATGTTCTTGTATAAAGCAAACGATGGCTCATATTATATTTGCATAATTAAAAAAAAACTTTGAAACAACTTAACGCATCTGTAGACGAACCTTCACAAATTTGTCTAAGTGTGGCAAAATTTGAATCACACACTAATTTTTTGCGTCTTCTACCGAACAAAGTTGTGCGTGTACATCTTTAACAATTTGCAGTGATTCCTTCAACGACAGTGACACTTGTTTGCGCACCAAACGCATCTAACCACCCCCTAGGTTAAAATTTAGGGTGGCGTGCCTCCAAGTTTGGCACTTTTTACACTGCACTATAGTCTTTTTGTTAATATATTGCTCGTAGTACACTTTCGCACATTGTAGGAACTTCGCCTTTGACTATAAGCCCTTATGCGAGGTGGCCTTTTTTAATCTGCAAACCTTACCACTCCGATGCCTAGCTCAGTAAATTCGTTTTTCACATCGTTCGGCTCTACGTCGTTGTGGAAGCCCTTAATTAGATATGCATAAATCTTATCCGGTTTAGGGGTATATGTGTACAAGGGCATAACGTTTTTGTATACCTCGATAAACCTTTTATACTTGTTAATGTCTTTAAAACACACCAACCTGTTGTCCGTCGCAAATTGTATATAATAGTTTTCACTAATGGCATTTAATTTGCTGCGAAACTCGTTGTAATGCTTTGCAATTCCGCCAGGAATGCAAATGGGTAGCGGTTTTGCTGATCGGACCATGGGTAGCTGCTCGCATTACACTCTTCAATCCTCCACGTTGAAAAAAAGCAGATTCTCTTGGGTTTGGGCTGTTTTCCAATTTCTTCCACCTGCCTTAGTAGTTAGAGAATCGCCCAGGGATTCCGGCAATTGTCTTACTACACGACGCCCGCCTCCGGGCTAGTTAAAAATTGTGCATTTTCCATGTTATTTGCTTTGCAGAAAATTGTCCAAGTTGCATCAATAGAAAAGTTTCCGCAAAATATGTAGATAAAACAGCATTTCTGTTAGAAATCGTATTTTCAAGAAAATGAAATTCATTTAGGACCATTTCTTAAATGATTAATTGTAATATCTGTAAATATTTAATAATCCCGGATCTCCATTTTGTTTTTAATCTTTAATTGAATTATTTAAATTCGAGACAATCGGATTAATCTGCATGACGTATGAAAGTTGGATTACTTCTTTTCATATTATAACACTTTGCCCTTATTTAAGGGCCAAAGTTGTACATTTATATTAGAATCTTCAACATAAAGCGAGATAATTCCTGACCAGGTGTCTTTTTACTATTAGTATTAAAAGCAAGGGTTTCTCATGCAAATGAATTTTAAAATTTGAACTATATTAGAAAAACGGATAGAAAGGAAAGCAGTTCTTAGCTTTTTCTGTACATTTCTTAGAGATTCGGGACTATTGTCGTAAAGTAACACTTCATTGGATTAAAAAGATTACTGTTCTTGTATCAAATTAACCTGTGAATTCATAAAGTTTCATTTAAATCTCAATTCTAGATATACCTACTCATATGACTTTGAGGGACTTGCGTGAAGTGTTGGATTTGTTAAATAATGAAGTAGAAAGTAACCAATGAACTAAAGTACACTCTACATCTGCATATCCCATACTGTACACTGCCGTTCAGAGAAGTTCGGTCGGTTAGTAAAAAACATGAAAGGTTACAGAAACAAACGAAACTAAAAACAAAATACAATTTTATTGTACGTACAGGTAAAAAAGACAAAAATAAATAAATACAAAGTTATTCTGGCCTAATATAACATACTGAACATTATTTTTTTTTTTTCATCGAAAAAACTTCCTTTGCTGTTAATCACCTCTCGAACTATTCTAGGCATTCTTTCGATAAGTTTTGTTAAAACGGATTGTAGAATATTAATCCATTCATGTTGCAGAATATTCCGTAAATGTTCTTGTGAAGTTGGGCATATTTTTCGGATCCTCCTGTCCAGTTCATCCCACAACAACTCTATTGGGTTCAAATCTGGGCTTTGTGGGGGCCATGTCGTTACTTACAGGGTGTGCTGTCCTTCTTGCTCCTTTAGATAGTTCTTACATACTAACGCAGTGTGTTTTGGGTCGTTGTCATGCATGAATGTAAAGTTACGGCCTATTATACGCAATCCTGATGGCACTGCATGATTCTGGAGTATTGCAAAATAATTTTCCTTCCTCATTACACCCCGCACTCTGCATAAATCTCCCGTCCCAGCAAAGGAGAAACACCCCCACACTAACACAGAACTACGCCCTTGCTTCACTGTTGGCACAATGCAGTCCGGGATCACTTTTCGGTTTTAGATCTTCGGACATAAACTTGTCGATTTTGCCCAAAAACCTCAAACTTTGACTCGTCACTCCAAAGCACGTGTTTCCAATCATCTAACGACCAATCTAGATGAGAACGGGCCCACTGTAGCCGTTTTGCTCTGTTGCCCCGACGTAATAAGGGTTTTCGAATGGCAATGCGTCCATGAAGGTCCGCTTGTTGAAGTCGACGTTTTACCGTACTCGCCGAAACTTGTTCTTTACGGCCGCGATTGACTTCGGCTGCTGTTTGTGGCGCTGTTAATTTTCTATTGCGCCAAATCTTCAGCTTTTGTTGTTTTCCTAGATGCTCCAGGACGAACACGATTTTCTATAGTTCCAGTTGACCGATATCGCTTTATGATGTCATTTACTGTTGAATTTCTCATATTTATTTTTTCAGCAATTTGTCGCCCCGAATATCCGTCTTCAAACAGCGTAATAACGCGTGAGCGTTTTTCTACACTGGTAGGCTTGCCACGTGCCATTTTGAAGTAAATTTTCTTAAAACTTTGGCGCAAAAACGACAGATGCACACCAACACACGTTTAACAGTAAAACGAAGCAAATTTATATCTTTACGCCTGCGATAAATAAACAAGAATGATACTGCGGTATATTTCCTAAATGTATTGTTCGTTAATAATCCCCAAACGACCCGTTTCAAAAGATCGGTACTTCCGAGAAATTCTTGGAATGATAATAAAATGGACTTTATTGTGATTGTCGCAATATTTCTACTTTACATAATAATTTACGGCTTTAATCCCTTAGAAAAGAGTGTTTGCTTAATATTTTTCTAATTTTATGTATTAATAATTGTATACAGTGTGATATAATAGATTTTTATTGTATGACCGAACTTCACCGAACGGCAGTGTACATCTGTAAACGCCAAATTAGATGGCAAGCGGTGAGAGTAAGTCCGCGCATTATTAGAAATAGTGGCAAGCTTTGTAATTGGTTTTATCACTTACTAAATTAATAATGTATTATAATGCTTTTATTGACTTTCACAAAAAGTGCTGACAACGTCAAATTTCATTAAAAATAAGAATAAGATAAAATCAACTAGCACGGACAACACTATATAAAATCACATTTAGAACAACAAAGCAATTAGGAATGCTCGGCGGAATCGTCAGTAAAATATTCCTGGTACGTGTAGTACCATTTACAAATTAAATACTTTTTTACTGTGCTCTTGAAAGCATTTAGCTCAACAGAGCTGAAACCGGAACCTCGTCGCTCGTCTGTTCTATGAAAATCATAGAACATCATTGTTCTTTGTCTCTTCTTACCAGGACTTGTAATTTTTTTTTTCGTCGCTATTTGATGCTGTATTTTCCTCTTGAGTAATTCTTTCTATTGTTCATACCGACACACCAGTTACTTCACGAACACATTCTTTTATTTCACTTAATGGTACTGATGTACTTTTATGTTTATAAAAATAATTATAAACATTAAAAACTACTTCTCGCGTTTGAGCGTGTATCACTTTATGATCCCCTAGCAAAGACATTATGATCCGCCACTAACAAATATAATATAACTATCACTCAGTAAGTGGGCGTGCACGTTTTTAAAAACGACTACGGCGCATCCCCACCGCTCGCCATCTAATTTGGTGTTTACAGTAGCTACTTGCCTGTTTCGCTAAAACCTAAACTACTTTATAACATTTTCAGTTAGAATAATAAAATAATCTTTCGCACATTTCGCATAATTAAACCATTTACGTTAAATATCACAATTGTTTTATTTGCAGGAATCCCCTAAACAAACACCCGAAAAGATAACATCGACGCTAACTCCATCTTTAAGTAAATTATCGCCGTGGCTAGTGTCGCAAGAGATGATATCTTCACCAGTGACTAAAGTGAACACCACCGAATCGTCTATACTAAGGAAATCTGTAATAACAACTCAATTATAGAGAATAAGTGCCAACGAATATTTGTTTGTTCTTGTAAAATTTTACATATTTCTACTCTAAATTTAAACATGTTATTTTTCATCTTCCGCTAGAGCCGCAGTATTAGAAGATATTATTATATATATATTTTTTGGAGGTACAGAATCTATTGGAGGTTAGTCAAGCTCTTGTATTCTTCTATAAAACTGAACTATATTTGTGATAAAAGAAACGTTATTGCTATATTTTCGCCTTAGTGGATTTAGTTTTTTTCTTTTTTTTATATCTTAATGTTACATACAAAAATTAACATTTTTTCCACCATTTGTACATATCTAACAATAGGTATTATTTGTACTTAAACAATAGTTAAGCTTTTATGTGTTTTCGTTTTCTATATTTTTATATCATTATCTAGAGGGAAAAAAACAAGAAGAAATAAAGGACCAACGACTTCAAAAAAAAAAGTGAACCCCATTTAAAATACTCTATTTATTAACTTATAAAATTCCATTTTATGAATTCCAAGCAGAAAGTACGTTACATCCGATATTCCAGAGTGCCATTGCTGAACGTAATACGTAAAGCAATATATATTTTTTAGAAATTTTACACCTAAAGACGTGCTTTTCTAAACGATTTTTCTATTATTGTTTTTATATAGATACCGCTATACATATTGCATTCGAAATTAAAGTACCGTTATTATTGTGTGTGTATAAATAAATAAATTAATTGTTGAGATTTGTTACATTCCTTGTCGCTTACATCAAATATTCGCGAAAATACAGTGCACAACGTACTTTAATTTTGAATGATTGTGTATGTTCCCGTCCTATAGAATATAATGATGTTTTTTATTGTAATTCTTATATTTGAATAAAATATTTATTAATGTTATTGAATTGTTTCCGTGTTGTAAAGTTATTTGGCGATCGCACAGATTAAATAGTACATAGATATGAAACTGTTTGTCGGGGCTTTTGATCTCGCCTAAACAAACGTAACATTTACTCCGCCAATCGAGTTAAAAAGTTACTGTAAGGCTACAAGATCGAGAAATAAACACACTATATGCGAAATAATTGCATCGTCTTAACACCGGTATTTATCATACCATCCTCGTGTCTATATGAAGTCCAGAACTGGATAACTACGTCGGCTAGGTTATATAATAATAGTATTTATTGGCAATTGCATAATAATAATCATTACAAGCAAGTAACTAAAAACAAATGTCAAAAAGTAAATCGCTTTGTAAACATTTCGAATTCAAGTTAATAAATATTTCTTAAGCTAAGTGGACATCAATTGACATGACGTTGGCAGTCGGTCGTACGCTGCTTTTCACAGAAGCCCACATGTTTTTTGTCCTACAGAAACAGGTGAAAAACATTTACCTTAACATCTATGTTTATTATGTTAGCAATGTCCACAGAATAATCCACATTTTCTCTAAATGGTGGCAATTACATCTACGCCACTCTTTCGCGAAACGACATACGAGTTCCGAATCACCGCTTAGCCAGTTCTCAAAAGGGCTTCGATTACGTGGGAGTCAAATTATATAACCACTCGCCTGAGGATTACAAAATGTTTGCACCAAACAGCTTCAAAAAGACAGCCGCTGAAGTCTTAATGTATTTGTTGTTTTGTATACAAGCTTATATTTTATCTATATATTGATTTTATGTATACATTTGTCTCCTTTTTTAACAATATATATTTTACAAACCAAAGAAATTACAATTTTCTGTAATAGTTGAAAACTCGACGTTTTGCCCACAATCATATGGGGCTTCTTCAGGAGGAGGAACAGTTAGCGCGGTAACTCAACGTGTAAACCACGTCAGAGGCTAAACCAACTGAGCGGGAAGCAGTTGATCACGCTAATTTAGAGGCGAAAATCAACTGCGATGATACGAGAGGAGCAGCACGCTCTTATGTCGACGGTGGGCGGAACCCATTGCTGATTGGTTGAGTGTCGCGGTCACTGTAAATCAAGGATTGGTCATTACGAATGATGGGCTTCCATACTGTCTGAGAAGGTATAACCAACCTGTATCTCTATTGAAATTCTTAGGATTTTTAAGGATCTCTATAGACTCTTTAATTTTTCCATTGTGGGAAGAATTACAAAGTCGCACTGAACAATATCTGGTGATCACGAACAAGGGATTCTATAAACACCTCTACTCGTTAAGGGAGGAAATTTGTCTTTGGGAAACGGAAGAATTTCTGAAACCTTTGAGAGGGTTTGAAGGTCGTTTTGATGTTTTGTTTTTTCCAAATTTTACCGATTCTATCCGTTACCTTGTGGATATATGGATCTCTGCTAGCTGTTGCCTACCGCCTTTTCTTCTCCTGAAGAAGCCCCATATGATTGAGGGCGCAACCTCGAATTTTCGTTTAACCATGACACGGTCGCGAACCCGAAACAAGTTTAGTTTAAAAAAAAATTAAACTTATTCAGTACTTTGGCTATGTTGTAGGAACTAGCCACTAGCAGAGCTGAATACTGCGATGAAAAGTGACGGGAAGCGAAGGGACTCGTTCGCATCTGCTCGGTGTAAGCTACACGACCATACACTGACTACTCTCGTGACATCATCTTACACTACATCGAATAGGGCAAAGGGGAGCGAGGGCAATTCATCGCTTCGCGCGGATTAAAAAGCAAAGAAACGAAAGTGAAATTATTTCAGACTTAAGGGGGGCTATGACCCCTCCCTGACCTCTTCTGGCTACGCCCATGGCCCGAGCGACAATGCGAGTCGGTGCAGTAGTGCAACTGTGACCCTAATACGCACGGGACACGAGCAACACTTGTGACGCATCGACGAAGAGTCGATTGTTGTTCTAGACAGCGTCCTTGAATCTTTCAACGTTCGCATACTGCTAATCCATCACTTAGAATAAAACGAAAATACTCGTTGTTCTTTGATGAAGCAAATATCGATTGTTACACCAGGACCGGATTTAGAACAAATTTACAGAAAATTAAAAGGTACGCTTTCGTATTCCTCAACGGACAGGGATAAATAAAACATATTAAAAGCAATTTCTCAAAATTTATTATTTTTATACATTATACGCATGTATAACAATACACAATATGTGTACGACTAAACTGCCAGGCATTGTAAAAATACCGTATGATCGCGAATGCGCGATACCTAAAACATGTATATACAAAGTGTTCAAGAATGCTTTATGAGAAGTTATCCTATAACATATACGGACAGCAACAACATTTTCTTTGTTTGTAAGACAACTAATCGACGTGGACAATATTATTAGGAAATGCATCGATGCGAATTGGTATCCAACGTTTCACATTAAAGTAATAAACATTTTGACTCACTTGTATATCATTCGTAAATGCAATAAATATTATATTAAGTAAGTATCCCTCTTCGTGGAGGAATTATTTTTTTTTGTCCTTTTTACAATGCCTTAGCAAAGAAATTTTCAATTTTTTTTTAACTATATACTTTTACTTATCTTTAAAACCGTTTTTCTCCAAATATTTTCTTAACTTTGTTATCTTATGTACCACACAAAAATGTATATTATGTACGTTTCCAATGACGAATATACGACTACAAAGTATTAGAAAACCAAAGGATAAATCACCAAAAAATCTTTATTGAACCAATACTCTTCAATAATTTCCTTTACAGTTTGCCCACAAATTACACCGACCAAATTTGACAGTAAATTCTGGAAAGTTGCCAAAAAAAAAATATCTTTTTGTTTTTTCATGCAGCACTTGCGGAAATAAACTATACCCAATAATATTACTTCAAAGCCAGCTTTGATTTGGATTTACTCCTTTAATCACTAACTAAATATTTTAGGTAATCATTTATTTTAAACAATTTCTTCTTAATTAAAACCGTCAAACATTGTCGGTGCAAGTTAAAGATATACTGCATTTACAAGCTAAAAAAAAAATAATAAAAAAGAAACAAAAATTACATACTTAAAATTTCTACTTATTTATTTAATTTTTATTTTTAATCGCACCATTTTGTGTGATCTTACTTCCGGTTATTTTTATTACTATAGAAGTTTAATAGAAATGTAAAATTCGATGTGGTCAATATCTAGATACCTTAGATTACTTAACAAAAAGACGACGAGTTATTTTTTTTAACATGTTACGCAAATAATAAAGAGGCAACAACGTTGGACCAGTGGCGGCTGGTGCTGACGTAGTACTGTACTTTACAAATAAATATGCACGAGAAAATCGAATCGTTGTCCTCGGCTTCCCACCAACCGCTGCGTTGGGCAAGCAAACAAATGATTAACATGTAATTCGTGTTAATAAACAAGCTGCCGTTATAGATTTCATTATTTATGCTCGGCTGTTGAAAATCAATTAACGTGTTTTTATTAAATTAAAGTGAATACTTAAAACTTTCGTATTATTAGATAATATCAATATTTAGGTTATACAGAGTGTTTCGAAAATTTAGGGTCTATCATGTTTAAGATCAAATTATTCCGATAGTCACATAATCGGCGATTTTACAATACATCATTATATAAAACTAATTACCCAAATTCTGTATTTATAAGCTGATAGCATCCCAAAAGTGCCTCGCGAAAATTTGAACCGTTTAATATTAATTATCACATATTACCGCGCATATTGTAAAACGATGTTCTTTTCTTGGTACAATATATCGGTTAAGCCTTTAAAACTTTTTCATGTCAAAAAACTTCCTCTTTAAAGTAATGTAAAAGAGAATGAACAGCCTGTGTTACAAATATGCGTGGGTTATTTTCAAGTAGGAGGGGATGCAGGATCACCGTACTTATTACTTATTCAATAAAATTTGTTTACATTACAAGGGTGTGTTCTCTTTGTGCTGGATTCATCAACAGTTAATAAATGTGATCACTTGGTTCATTGGAGATCAAGCTGAATGAATTTAGAGAATTGTTATTGGCGCAACCCGGCTTTGTATTTTGCAATTTCCTTCAATTGATACTAAAAACATTGCCCCAGTTCAATACTGGAACAACTAGAATAATGCGAAGATTGAGTTATATACACCAATTAGATTCAATTATGCTCTACTGATTATTTTTCAGAACTATCCATAAGATAAAATGTGGTACTTTATAGGTTTGTGAAAATTTTGCGGACTATGGTGTAACAAGCAGCGACATCTGGTATATTGTGGTTTCTGAGCTGCATTACGACACTTCGATTTTCTCGTGTATTTTCGCCGCATATCGTACTATACCACGGAAATACGCGAGAAAATCGAAACGTTGTAATTGACCTTTTTTTTACATCAGTGCTAGACGCGATTAACAAGTATATTAGTTTCTACTACTACTATATTAGTTTCTTTGGGAAATTTAAAATGTGATGACGTCAATATTTTTTTTTTACGCTGAAATATCGCAAACCGAAAAGAAAATAAATTTGCTAGTTGCGTGTTTCTTTTATATTAGCGCAAACAACGAAGGATACGATTTCCTACATCGATGACTGCGTTCTATAGAATAAAAAATTTTTTATTAGACATGCTTTCGTCTTGTATCCAATAAAGATATCCATTGCATTTCGCAGTTTCTTATTTTTGGTCAGGACCCCTTTATTGAAAAAAAAAAAGAATCTTTAAAAACCGGTCCGATATATACACCTGGCCAGTGGGTTCTGATCAAATCATAATTCGTGTTGAAAAAGGGGGGCATTGCACGTTAGAAGAAATAGGTTGCGGCGAAATTTTTGATTTTAGGAAACCCGTCTCAAAAATTATAAATAATTTTACAAAAAATATTAGCAATGAGCCCCCCCTACGTTATATTTATTAGAACTGAAAAAGAACATCCCTTTACCATCTTCTACAAAACATCTTTTATATCCGGTAAAATTAGAAAAAATTTGAAACTTTTTGGGGGGTACGTTAAACCACTTAAAATATACATAAAAAGAGAAAAAACTAGAAGCTATGAGAACATTCACTAGCCATTATACGAAAACAATGCAATGACTCAAAACTGGAGTCAAAGAGATGAATAAATACAGCAACAGTAATATGAATTAATGTTTTAATATTTTTAAAATTTAAATTTATGTTCGTAAATGTTCAACCTTCTTTCAATTGTTTCCCAAACATGAAGAAAATTTTTCAAAATTTTCTTAAAGAAGAAATTCCAGAGCAATTATGAAACTAATATAGTCGAAAAATTGCCATTTCAGGTACATTACAGTATTGAACTGAGGTATCCGCAACCACGCACTTTTGTAACAGACTGTATCTAGTTCAAGCTGAAATATTTCATAGAAATAAACAAATTAAAAGGTTCTTTCCGTCGCAAATACGTATTAATTCAATAAAAACTGAAGAAATAAATAAGCATTTACCTTTGAAAATATAAAGTTTTTGTAAGAACTACAAATGTAATAGAGTTTTGTTCAAATTTATTGGTTGTATTGTAAATGGTGTAACAGGTGTGAAAATCAACTTATTAACGCTAAAAATATGCTAAATACTAAAGCTCAATAAGCTTTCAAAACTTCAAAATGGAAACAACGAGTTAGTGTCATTATCACTACATTAATGAAAATTTGAAAAATTGATCAAAATTATTATTTTTACATATTGAGTGAGTAGGCAAATTAAATTTGAATATTCATTTGTGGGATCCACGTTTTTGTTCGACGTATTATGTCAAATTACATGAATTGATCAGAATTTGAGGGTTCTCCAATAGTTAGCATCACTACATTGTATTGAGCATTGATTAAATTGAAATTAAAACATACGAAATATGCATAAATTAAACTTACTTTGTTATTATTATAATATTAACAAAAATATCCTCTTTTTGTATGCGATATTTTCTTAATTTGTTAAAAAAAACTAATTAATTAACTCTTTGCAGACCCATCGCCAGATCTGCGCATGTTTTATACATATAACGCAAGGATAGTGACAGGATAGTCTTACTGCCATGTCTCTACCAGCACCAGTAATACTGGCCTGTGTAAACGGAGAGTCAGATCTGCTGCAGTTGGACTTGCAAAAATTAAGCATAACATTATCGAAACGTTCCATAAATTATTGCACCCTGTATATTATTTTCTCACATTTCTTTTTTCTGAATTTTTGAGTTTTGGGTGCGCTTTTTAATTTCTTGAATTTTCGTTAAGTCAGTTATTCGAACAATTTTAAAACAACTGCTCTACTTTACGCATTTGTGGGAGCAATTAAAAAATGCATGCTTTTTGTCAATATCGCTTCCTCATGAGTAACTAGTTATTATTTTAATTATAAATATCGTTAAGTTGCCCTTTTTTAAATATATAAAATTTAACAAAAAAAACCTAGTAAAAAGGTAAAAGATTTTACGTTTTTATTTGTACTCTACTTGCAAAAATCTAACCAAATCATTTTGTAAAATAATAAGATAAGTATAAAAAATATACAACTTCTAAATATTGACTTACACCGATCCATAAGTTACCTTCTTTTTAAATAGAAAAAATTCTTAGGATCGCTTCCAGAATGTCTGCTTATAATTACAATATAAATACCTTAATAAGTTTTACAAATAAGAATTTCACCCAAATCGCTTTTGTACACATCTATAAGATAAAAAATAAACTAAAATACTTGCGAAATGGTACGAAGTTTTTGTAGTAAACAAAAAAATGAAAACCGAGACGCTTACTACAGAAAATGATCGACCACCTGGCGCTAATACTTTCTATACTAAGTTTGAATTTCCGTCTCATCTTAACATTCTGGGAACATCCGTAGTGTAATCATAGAAGCCTCAATTATGTATTACATACCACAACAATGAGAGAATGAAACAAATGACGAACAATGATCGTTATAGTCTTTAGACTTATATCTAAGAGTGAAATATAAAACGAACATCGCAAAGAAATAAAACAAAAAAAAAAAGAGAGATAAGAATTCAAGAATGAAACGAACGTCGAACAAAACAAAATCTGTACAACGCCTTCTTTGTTTATTATTATTATTACTATCATCAAATCTGTGTTAATAATTTAAATCGTGTTTCCGTCCTGTGTTTCCTTTTCCAATTAGCCCTTCTTCGACAATATAATATACCACTTCTCATGTTTTAATAATCGTATGTATTCAATCATCCTAAATCTTTGATTGTTGTTTACCGTTTTTTTTGTTTTTGTTTGTATATATTATTAATATAAAATATTTTTAAATAAACCACAATATGTAACTTAAAAAATACAGACACACGAGAAAAAATAATAATTAAACAACGATTTATAGTTTATCTAGTTTCTCCTCGCGGGGCTTGGCTCCGCCGAATATTCTCGAAGACTGCGACGTTTCAGCCAGTGAATTTACAGGTGCAGACACTGTTCGTGGTTGAAGGACGAGCCTTGGTCTGCCCGATGTATCTGTTAGCAAAAAAAATATTAATTACTATTAGTATGATGAGTAAATTTTATAATGTGCGCGGCATTATGGAATAAATTAATAATTAATTAAATTTGCATTTCTGCAATGCTGTTATTCAAGAAATGAAATGACTATTTCCTTTAAATCAAATGTTCGAAATAAATCTGTTCATAAATACAGATCGAGTAGGTGTCAATCAAAAATACAGAATAAACTTCTTACTTTTAATTTAAAAACATTTTGATGGTTAATTAAGTATGGATCATTTAAGTAAAACTCAGCGCAAAAAAAAAATTCTTGTTGGATGCGGCGATAAAACCAGAACTTCACAAGAAGTGTGCAATTTATTTAATGCGAAACATCCAAATAGAAACATCAACCAATCCACAATGAGTAAAATCGAGAGAAACTGGGACTGTCACACACGTTTCAAATGCAGAGCGGCCTAGTAAAATGAGGAAGATGAAAAACTTGATATTGTTAAATGGGTGAGAATCCTCATGGTGTATCTCCATCAATTGCAGCAGACCATGAAATTTCTGCAAGAACTCGAGGAAGATGACCCAAATTGCCGAACGCAGTTTTGCGATTTAACATAGGACACAAATTTTGTTTTCGTGTAAATCCTCATTTGCTGGAATAAAGAATCCTCATAAGATTACTCAATATCCTTGTTGAAGCGTCCGACATTGACATTCAACAGACAAACAATGTGCTCGATTGTGCCCAACTCCTAGATAATGCAGACCACTAAACGATTTTCGTCAGAAATGTGCTAATAACGTTGAACATAAATCTACGCAAACATGAGGATGACCTCAATTTGTAAACCGATCTAAGTATCTTACTTGGTGAAATAATGAGGTCGGTTTTTCGTAAGTTGGTGTAGTGGGGGCAGAGCTCTCAGCGGCGCGCTAATTTGCGCGGCCATAGCTACTATATATGCAGTTATATTACAGTTGCCTTAGAGAGTTTTGCTCTTTTCTTCTTCAGATTCTGCTCAGCTATCACCAATTTTCTTAACTAACTCTACTTAAAAATTCATGTATGGAAGATTATATCGGCCACATGTCCCCCATTTTGCCGCTGGCACTCATTCAACCTTAAATTTTCCATAGGGTGTTATTATAAACTCGACTCTTAAGAGAGGCCCACAAAAAAAGTCGTCCGAGCTTCTTGATGGCCATTTGATGTCGCTTTATCTTGATATCAATTGATTCAGGAACCATTCTCTTAGAGCTTACAATACGAAATTTGACGTGTGGCTAGCAGCGTCATCTTGTTAGAACGCGCTTCTGGAGGATATTGGTACTCAGACAGTAACTTTAGGGCTATATAATTGAGATTGATGTTTCTTCCGAGGATTTTGGGATTTTCTTGCGACCAATAACGATTAATTTAACTTGTTGACATAATCATTTAGATGAAAATATTGCCACATCAGAGAAGAAAATTCTGTTAAAATCATCAAATGCTTCCAAGATTTGGTTGGTAAATGTCAATCGTATAGGGTAATCAGTTTCCTTTAATTCTTGTTGAGCTTTAAAAGGGCGTAATTTCAATAACTGCCAACCCAAAGGCTGTTTTCCACTGTATGTTTTGATTAGTGCGCGCACTTCGTGGGAGCCCAGGAGGGCGAATATTTACAATCAATCTTTACATTTTCATTAAACTTTGTATCGATGACTTGATTAGATTAGTACTAAATGCTTCATTGACGTTGTGAAAAGAATAACGACAACAAAACCCACGCCGAACTACAATGTAAGAATAATTTAATTCATAAAAATTGCAAACGCAAAACGTACGTTATTGCACATCAAGCCAATATGCCAAACCTAACATTTAATTTCCAAGGTTTGCTTTATCCATTGCAAAGAAGAAAGTGATAAGTTTTACAATTGTGGTTCATTCACGGTTTCATGTGTCTTAAATGCTTATATTCTCTCATAAAATTGACGTACTTGCTTTTTGAACCTGCTTACCCAAGCAGATATTTCCGGATTCACGTGCCAAATTTTATGCCAACAATTACTATGGAAATTATTCAATAAGAGGTAAGGCAGAATCATAAATTTTAACACCCGACATCTGGAACGTAATCAACTTTTAAACTAAGTTGGCTTAGCTTTTAGGAAGAAAGCAAAACAATGTCGGGGGATTACAGAATAGTTTGTTGAATTTCCTATCAAAAAATTATGAATTTATCAGCGGATATGTAATTAAATAGCTGTTTATATAGATATAGTAGATACATATTTATTTTCAATTACAGATAAAAACCTCTGACTGTATACTCTACTTCAGCGTTTTAATCGGAGTAATTGATAGAACAAAAAAAAATAATTTGAGCCGTCTGATGGACATACCAGTCCAAACTAGTCTGTATCTTTCTTCTTATCTGCAGTTTTCAATGAATGACGCTGCACTTGTTAATTTTGTACTTTTTTGTTTTGTTGTTTCAAGATTTTGCTTAGAAATTTAAAGACAAATTGCTGACGAATTGCAAATACACCAAATGGATAAGCTTATTATTAACAGTGTAAATGTGTGTGTAAATGATTTTATTTAAAAATATGTTTATTTGTGACACATCGTCATACATCCCAATTTAACAAGCCATTTTCTTAGTCTTGGATGGAAATTTACATAGTAATGCAAGGTGAGTGGATAGGAACAGACCAGCAGTGAATTGTACACGTTAAAAAGAAAAAAAAAATTTTCTTATGACTATCTAAATCACACCACTAGACTATTGTTTATGGGGCTGGTTCCAAAAAGGCTTACACGGAAAAAGTCGTCACTAATTCGACGTGTTAGGAATACTGCAGCTAATATTAAACAAAGATATGAAGAAATACAGAAAGCAACAGGCGCCCTTCGTAGATGAAGCATAAAATGTTTAACGGTCATTTTTGAATGTTTACTAAAAGAATGCTATGATAAAAAAAAGTAATGTATCAAATGTTGTTTATTTCTAATTAGGCTGTAACTTGAAAACAAATGAAAATTGGGTAAGAACGTATGAGTTTTTTAACGTTATTTTCACGTGTACAATGCACTTCTGGAGTTTGGTCCATTCCTCCGAACTCACCCTGTATATTTGCTTCAACAATGAAAATGATTTTTTTCTATTCTTCAAAGGACGCCTATACATAGTTAGTGTTGAATGTCGCAAAAAATGCACACATTGAAATTTATGTTTTGTACTTTAATATTGTATACAAGACAGAATTTGCAAAAAAAAAAAAAAAGATTTAAGGTAAACAAATTCCGTGTTTTGTTTTTTTTTTTCTGTTTTTTCCTTTTAAAAGTAAAAGAAAAAAAGTTTGGCAGTTTGGAAAGCTGCTATTGTGTTTAAGCATTGTTGCGGTTTCTGAGTAACGTTAAGCTAATACAGATTTATTAATTCAAGACTAGTCTGAATATTAATAATAACAATTAAAAATGTTGAAGATGAATTTGAAATATTAGTTTACGTAAATATTAGATGAACGAACAGTTACAAAGAAACTGACATATCCCGAAGAATCTAATTAAGCACGCTTATTTAAAATAATTCTAGTGTATACACAAAATCTTATTAAGATACTGATAGAAAATAGTTTTAGCTAAATTACCAAATAAGTAATTGAGATAAATTTCATCCACATACCTGGTGGTGGGTTCGGCAAGTCTTCATTGAACGGCCTTCTCTCCTGTCTATTACGACCGCCACTGAAACCCGCATTCCTGTTACCACCAGGGCCACCACCTCTGTTATTCCAATTATGGCTATCTTCACCAAAATTGCCATAGTTACCCCTGTGGCCGCCTCGGTCTCTGTCTGTAACAGTAAAATTCGTATGCATAGATATCCCTTATTACTACTGAGATAATTCGGGTTAATATTTAGGTTGGTTAAGCTATACTACCGTAAGTAAAAGATACAAACTACCTCCATAACCGCCACGACCACCTCCGGGACCTCGTCTGCCTTCAAACTCTTCTCCGCCATAATTTTTGTGACCTCCATCACCGGATCGTCCTCCGCGGAATCCACCTCTACCACGTCCCCTGTCAAATCCTCCACCTCGTTCGTTTCTTTTACCTAGAATAGGGTTACCGTTAATGAATGGAAAACAAATCACAAATACAATATAAAGTAATTAAGGGGATAAATTATTAGTATTAAACCAAATGTGGACTTACCATCTGCAACATCTATTTTCACTAAACGAGTATCAACTGCAACTTTATTGTCCAACGCAACGGCACTTTCAAGATCTTTGAGCGTGTCAAATTCCACGTAACAGAAACCTTTGAATTCATCAGTTTCTTTATCATATACCAATCGAACACCCCTGACTTTCATTCCGGCAAATATGTCACATACGTCTTGTTGAATAGTTCCATTGGGGAGATTACCAACAAAGGCAGTGTAAGGTGGCTCAGTGGGAAAAGGTTTCCTGGTTCCGCGTCTAGCGCCACCCCCATAATCCCTGAAAATAACAGAATATAGCTCCAAGCATGTGCACCGAAGCTACCGGTAATTTTTCGAATTTCAACACATAAACAATGCAAATTGAGTGATGCGCGAAAACTTTTAAGTAAAACAATAAATGAATATCACAATATACGATGAAGAAACTCGCAAATTGAAATGTTTTGATGCGTTTTCTATTGGCGTTACCTGTTATCGCGATCATCATATCCACCACGACCGGCCATATTTGTTAGCCAAGGACATGCGTGCTGTCACAGCCTGGAGAATATTCAAGGAGGCCAACCTTATCATGTATGGACCATAGTTTATTTTCGGTAATTTTCCCTTTTGTAATCGAAAGAATTTCCAACGTAAAGGACAATTTGTAACGAAAATCGATAATCAGATTGATAATATTTGCTTTGAGGTCAATGTGTATTTGTTTATATTGACATACAATAAATTTTTAACACATTAAAAAAAATCGACACATGCCAACAAAAGAACTTCTACAAAGCCACTATGGAATAAAAATATATTACAATAGAATGTAGCGTTTAAAATTACTTCTTAATGTTTCTTGAATATTTTTTTAATTAATAACAATCGGGTAAATAATTCAATATCCATCATATACAAGAGAAAGAAAAGCAATTTAAATAATTTGTATTATTCATTTTCTGAACGCTTCCTAATTTCATATCAACCAATCAAATGCCAGGAGCGGTTAAGTTTACGAAAATGGCCAACGAAGAGCACGTGGTAGATGAAAATAATGCCGAAACCAATAATGAAAATAAAAAGATCCGCGACACAGTGCTGGATAATTTTCGCAGAATAACACACAACAATGAAAAAATACGTTTGAAAAGTAGCATCGCTTTATTAAAGCATATATTCGACAACAAAGATACGGAAAATGTAAGGTTATCCATACGTCACTAATTGTCAAATTAAATTTAATGTTTTAGGGTAAAGATGAACTACAATACGCCTTAGGTCGTCTAATTCGTGGCTTAGCGGGTTCTAAAAATGTCTCAAAGATAGGTTTTTATACTTTCCTCGTTGCATTATTTAATTCCATTGACGATATAAACCTTCCTGATATTTTCGAGCATGTTAAAACGAAGTTACACCACAGTAACAGCATCAGCAAAAGCGTAAGTAATATGTGAGGTGATTAACTGGAATATGCAGAATTATCTCTTTGTACCTTCAGGAAAATGCGGATATATTTTCGGGCCATATATTATTGTACGGGGCACTTATTCGTAGCAATTTATTTGAAAAGGCCTCCATTGATGAGAAGAAATATATAATTGAACAGTTATTGATAGCTGGGAAAAAGAGGAATTATTTGTATTTGTCTTGTACAGCTTTTATTAATGAATTATGCGAAAAGGTTAGTATATTAATTATAGATTTCATTTAATAAACCTTTTGCACTTTTCTTAGATGGACGAAAATGAATTTAAATCGGTCATCTGGCCTCTACTAATGCCGGAAGTTCAGAAGCCATGGCAAGAACATAATATGGATTCGATATATTTGCTATCTATTTTAAGAAGTAAATATCCAAACATTGTAAATACTAAATTTTTACAGGAAACTTTGGAGAGTGATGAAATATGCTCAATAAATAATTTTAAGGATTTGGCAACAATTTTACTGGTAAGTTAATTTATTGCAGCCACCTAATTATATTTTATATCTCCAGTGGTGGACAACGAAAAAATAGGTCCATAAATGTTAAAAGCTAAAAATCTTAATGTAGGATTATAAGTTAAACATATTTATTAACGCACATTTACTGATACACATAACGCCACTAATTCAGAATACAGTAAACTTCTCATATATCGCTCATCTTCGCTATGCGCAGGCGTGTCGTGCTACAAGAATATGATGTGGTGACGATACTGCGGATCAAAGTCCATCTCTATCATTTAACATAGGCGGTTGCACAAAGTCGTGCCACACACGTCCTTCAAACCACATCCTCTCCACCCTCAACTCGAGTCAGTCGTTAATGTGTAATTAGAAAGCATGGTTGTGCATGTTTCATCTTTAACTTTGTTCTCTGTATTTCTAATTCGTTTTTTTGAAGCTAAGGTTTTTTTCCACAGTTTTTTTTTTTACTTTACCATATTTATTATATACGTTTTAGTTGAACATTTTCAGAATTCCTGATACAGATACGGACACTTTTACCGGACGAGCTTAAGCAAAAATTAGTTTTGCGTCAATAAAATCAGACAAAACCCTTAGTTTTTTGGGACAAGTATTCTACACCGATGAGGCTCATTTCTTCATGAACATGAAATGTACGAATTTTCTCATATGGGCTAGAATTGGTGAAGATCACTTGATAAGTCCATATTTTTTATCAATTAGATTAAATGGAGCAGTTTACTTACATTTTCTTGAAGAGGAACTGCTGCTACTGTTGGAAGAATTTCAATGTTTTTTGCGCACGATGATGCTTTCATGGGGGCATTTTCAGGGCATGCGTCCAAATCGGTAGATAGGCCGAGAAAAGTCTACGACATTGGTCTCCTCGGTCACTGAATTTAAACTCTTGCGATTTTTTTCTGTGGATTCACCAAAATTCACCAATTCATGGAACATGATGGATCTAGAAACCGTATTATTACTGCACTTGAAATAATTCAAAACACCTTCGTGCATTGGAACGCATTCGCCAGAACGCTAAAAGTCTTCATTGTAGCTGGCGGCGGTCATTTTCAACAATTACTATGAGTTAATTTGATTTATTACCTGTATTTGAAGTTCGCCACTTTCCGTGCACTTCACGATATTAGCGGAGACCAGACACACTCGTGTTTTGTCGACTTTCGGGGAAACCAGTAGGCGACACGAACCCATTTTCATGAGACGAATAAACACGAGTCTGTCTAGTCTGGTAATTTCGTGAAGCGCACGGAAAGCAGTGAAATTTACCGCTATTTACCGCTTTCAATCGATTCGCGAATCACTAATGTTTACGGTTCATTTGTATTGAACTTACTGTCATACAACATTGCTCACTTCTACATGTTAGTTCACATCATTTTTTTTTATTCACCACTATACCTTTGCTTGTATCTCCTCCTCTATATCTTGTTTAAATAATACTTTAATTTTGTTTTAGAATATACCAAGAATAACTGCAATAAAACACCCTGTATATGAACTAATATCCAAACAAATAACTCAAGATAATGCAACATGTGTTTTCATTAGAGAAATCGATGAAAATCTAACTAAATTTAATTATAATCGCCATTTGGTTGCAACGAAAATTATAATCTGTTGTTTGAAGAATATAACAAATGCCGATGTTATACCGGATTTATTGAACAAAAATTACGTACAGCATACCCTGCAATATTTTAAATCGGTACAAAGCAGCAAACGTACGGAAACTCTTCAAGAAGAAATCTACAATCTCTTTACTGAAATTATAGAATACTTAAAAAGAGATAGTGTTAAATCCGATATTAAAATTGATGTGTTGAAGAAGTTGCTATTCTACCCCGGAATTTTTATCTTTGAAAAAATTACCCGGAGTAAAATTGTGCAGAATATAATAGCTACATTGGACTCAGATGGAGTTGAGAAATTAGCCGAATTGTACAGAAATGTTATATTGGGCAATAATAATTTGTTTAATGGAAATGATCAAAAGCAAGCCTGCTTTAATAACGATAAAGTGTACGCCTCTCAATTATTAGTGAAATTGTTATCGCATCCAAACGCAAATGAAAAAACATCGTGGAAAACGGAGCAACTAAAATTTCTAATGGAATTGGGCCTGTTTAGGAACGGAAATGGAAGAAATATCAGTGTAGAATTAGCAGGTTGGTATCATTTTATAATACATTAAATTAACGGACCCATATAGGCTGATGCATTTTCGATCCCCACCATGAAGATCTCGCTTATTGTTGGAGATAGAAAGTAGTTTTAAATTTGGCGAAATTGGAAAATTGTGTGTTTTTTATAAACTCAAAGAAAAAATGACCTTTTATCTCTAGCACCTTTATTTGGTTTTGCAGATAAAAACTAAGAACGCATTCTTAAAGCCACTTTCGATCTCCGTGTGGCCGAAATGTTTATGTTTTGGTTCTTTCTGGCCATTATCAACTTTATTATTTCTAATCGGCTCTATCAGTAACGAATAGTTTATTCGCAACTGCCGAATAAACAATTATTCATGAGTGAAATTATTCGCAAATAAAATTATTGGCAACTAAAGTTATTGGAATAATTATTTGTATGTGACTTTATTTGGATTCGCCAATTTTGCTTTGTGCGAGCGTTATAACAAATGGATATTCCAGAGCCATCACTAAATGACATCTTTGGAAAGATACTACCAGATATCGTTGTACAAAAACAGATATGGACGTCAACAATATAGTTTGGCAAACAAAACAAAATTGAGACACCAAACAATTAACTTAATTGTTGCTATGCTGTGTTCAGAACTAGCACAATATCACAGATATCATAAAAACTACAACTAATAATAAATGACTTTGTTTGTCTGAGGAACTTTCCATCCCAAAGGATGAGCTTAAACTTTTCCAGTAGCGCATTATAGAACTGTGCAGAGGCATAGTCGGGTGACTTTATAATACTCTTGTGGCGGGGAGCTCAGTTTTGGATGTGGAAATTCTTTTTCTGGGCTATTATCTTTGATGTGTGGGAGTAAGGGGGCACTTATAAGTTCAGCCAGTGACGGTAGTGAGGAAACGGAACAATAACTGCTTTTGTATTCCACCCTCTCGTTTCCCAAAACATCCTTGTGGTCAGTTTCTTTTTCTCAATTTTTCAATATATACCAACTACTGTTAATTTGTATTGCATAAAGTGGGGTCGACAAAAGTCCTTCGCCTTCAACAAAAACATGAAGCGCAATACTTCTTTTTTAAAGAAAAAATGCCTTTGTTTGCACAACTTGTCCCCACAGCATTATATTATGCTTTAAATGTGGATAGACCAGTGTGTAATAGCGGTCATTTAGTGTTTAACGCTTCGGCTTTTGCAAAGCGAAATAACTGCAATTTTTTTTTTTACAAATCATATCAATCTGTTCTAGCCACCTTAGTCTCCCTTCCAAAATGGTACGAACTTGTTCTTCGTACACCACTCGGTATCAAGCGCTGTTACAATTATGATGGTATCAACATACATGGTTACGGTAGTTGTAAAACGAAAATCAAGGGACTTATTACCGCCCCCTGGGCGA
Source organism: Oryctes borbonicus (assembly GCA_902654985.2). Classification (NCBI taxonomy): domain Eukaryota; kingdom Metazoa; phylum Arthropoda; class Insecta; order Coleoptera; family Scarabaeidae; genus Oryctes; species Oryctes borbonicus. Next base: position 3,476,165 of record LR736892.1, on the reverse strand, counting down.
CCCCGGTACGCATAACATGATCTTTCGAGCGTTCATTCTCTACACTTACTCTTAATGTACGTTCGCTTAAATATGAGCATATCCAGTTCAAGAACGAATCCCGGATACCGTAAACCTCAAGCTTTTGCCAGTGGTGGTCTGTAAATCACTAGAATAATTTCCGCTTTAAAATATTGCATTACGCAATCCTCTCTTCAGGTTTTAGCCAGACTCATTTACGTCCATTAAATTCGCTTTTAATTTCATCAGAGAATAAAGCACGTTTCTAATCATGCATAGACCAATCACTACATTCTTTGGAAAAATACAACCTGGTAACTTTGTTCTTGCTGGTAAGCAGTGGCGTAGTTGTTGGTTCTCTACTAACCACCCGCGTCTCTTATCCTTTTTTTCTGACTATTCGAGCAGAAATCGAAACATTATGGAATCAGGAGCTAGTGACCGATCTGGTTTGTAAAGAAAATTTTCTCTTGCACTGGTGCATCGTTTCCTTCCTTACCCCGGCCCTCGACAATGAGTACCTATTTTATTAAAATGTCTAATCACATGATTTATTGTAGTGTGGTTTACTCCAATCAAATTGGAAATATGACGCTGGGAACATACCTTATTGTACAATGTTACTGCTCGCACTGCTTCATGTTCCATCAAATTCTTTGGACGATTGGTTTTCGAACTTTAAACTATTCTAATTGAATGTCCAAAACACACACACGACGATAAAACACATTAAATTGAAAAGAAAAATTGATAAATTCGATTTCCAACTGATTTCATCACAATTGATGAACAACGTATTTCTTAACTTAATCACATTACTTTAAAAATTGTCAAAGAAATACAATTTGTTTGTAGAACGTTCAAGAAAGGTGCACATCCTACTGCTAACATTCTTTTTTAATATTGCCCAAGAATTTATTGTTGATGTCGATATTTACTTATAATTTCTTTTTAGCATCCTTAAAGGATACGTTCTACAGAGCTCTGGACTTAAAGTTGCCGAAGTTGAAAGATTTACGAGACTTGCTTTCAGAGCTTGTTACACATATAAACTTACTAAAACAACAACAACTACTACGAAATCCCCTAACAGACGAAGCTAGTGAGATGTGGATAAAATCTTTAGAATACATACAAAAATTGGATTCAAAACATAAGAAAATCTACTCAGTATTTCATACACTATTCCTTCACATGTCTCTGCAATTGTTTAACGATGTCAAATTAGCCGTTGATTCCTTGAAAGAACTAATCAGTTGCTACGAAAGGGTGCGAATTGAGAAGAAACATCTGGAAGAAACAAATTCCGACGATCCACTTTGGATCGAAGTAGTCATCGATCTATTTTTAAATCTTCTATCGCATAAATCCTCTCTGTTGAGAAATTTGATCAATTACGTATTTCCACACCTTTGCAAATATCTCAACGTGACTGCGATGCATCAGATATTGGATATTCTCGATCCGAAGAATGAGGGTAATCCCCTGATCCAATCGGACGAATCCGAATCCGAGAACGAAGGTGCCGACTCTAAAAACGACGAGGAGTCTGATGAGAACGATGAAGAATCCGAAGAGTCTGATGAAAATGACGAAGGTGAAGAAATGGAAGACGACAATGTTAACGATAAGTTAAAGATGGCCGTGCAGATGGCGTTGGGCGGTTACAAATCTGATGAGGAAAGTATCGATTTGGACGAGATGAGTGAAAGTGAAGGTAAGCCACCAAACTTCTTTTGTTTATTATTTGTTTCTTTTGATAAACCAAATAAAAATATTGCACATGAATAACTTGGGCTAATACTTAAAGCTTCATAGTTTGTTCTACCTTTGCCTTATCATTGATACTACAGAATTTCTATTTTTCTTTAGGAAAAAAATTAGATGAAGCTCTGGCAACAGCGTTCAAACAATTTAAACCAAACATTGGTAAGAAAAGCAAGAAGCAGAAGAAAGAAGACGAAGCATTAACCCACTTCCGCGTTAGAGTTTTGGATTTAATAGATTTATACTTAGATTCCGAACCATCTATGTATATTTGTCTAGAAATTATGATAGTTTTATTACGTTCGCTAGAATTTGCCATCAAAGATGAACACCAGAGGCCTTTGGTGAATCGAATAAGATCCTCCTTAAAGAAATTATCTACAGTTAAGAAATTCAATTCAATTGACGACATCGAAGAAACAACATTGCCAGATTTATTTGATAGTTTATTAGAGAAAGGTACAAAAAATTACTTCATAATGCAAGAAATGAATGATAAGATATCAGAATGCTGCCTGTTCGTGATCAAGTGTGCTGAATATTTGAATACATTGGAGGTTTCGAATAAACTAAAGAAGCATTCGAAAAAGGCAATCGTCGCAACAATTTCCCAATCTTTAGAAATGTATTTTACCAAAAGGGAATGCTATGTTCCTTATGGTTTATTCAAGAATATCATGGCTTCTATTTGGGTAGGAACTTTCAAATTAATTCCGTTAATACTTCAGTACATCTTTGACGATAATGTTAGGATATTTAGGAAATGCCAGGCTATAGAATTGGCGAAAATATTCTTCGCGAATCATCGGTTACTCAATATGTATACAACAACTGAAAGTCTGGACGAATCTTTACAAACTTTTTCAGAAAACGTCGTAAAACTCTTCAACAATCCTGAAAGTAAAGTTAAAGAAAAATATGTTAGAGATCTCATGGCTATGTTAACCATCCTAAAAAAGAGTCCCGTTAATCATGAAAAGCTTCAGTGGGATGATATTGGTGAGAAATTGAAAGAATTTAGAGCGAGTATTGCGATTATAAAACATACGAAAACAGCATATAACAATCTGTGTAGAGCTTTAGGGATCGACAGTACGGTAACTTTAAAGAAAGATTTAATAAAATTAGGGGAGAATATGGATGTAGAAATGTCCGACCTAGAAAATAAAGAGAATAGCGAAAACAATCTCAAAACAAAGAAAAAGGAAAAGAAATCCAAAAATAATAAACAGGAAATCACCAAATTGAAAAAGGAAACCCAAGCACTTAGAATGCAAAGTCTCTCTGAGGGATTATCGATAGATTTTACAGAAGCAGATTTAAAAAATGAAAGGTTAAACGATGAAGATAGTCTTAAAGGTATCAAAAGAGAAAGTTCAGATGAAAATGATGTAGATGAAACCAATGGCAGCCCAAAGAAGAAACGAAAGACCACAAGTAAATTAGAAAAGAAGCAAACGAGGAAGAAGAAAAAAGAAAATGGTATTTCGAATCAAATAGATAACGAATAAAATTTTATTTATAACATTTATTCGAAAATAAATACATATATTTCTTTCTTAATATTATAGTTTCTTTTTTATTAATACAACGTATCGAGAACTAAAGCAGAATGGAAACAATAATAACTACAAAACCACTTATTTACATTTAGTTTGTAAAATCCATCAGATCATTGATTTCACTTACTGAAGTAGCCGATCCTGTGGAATTCTGAAATCAAAGGAATTTTATTAATATCTCAAAATAACATGTATTTAACATTAACATTACACAAAAAATTCGAACTAAATAATATAGTTTTTACGATCGATCAAAAAATCAAACGAGTTGTAAAAAAAAAGATAATTACCTTTTCTGAATCAATATCGCTCAACTTGTCTCCGAAAAGAGTCATTTCTGCAAACAAAAATAAACGGATTTCAAGCAATAATAAAATTATTTAAATTCAAGGAGGAATGGTGAATTGGGCACAGCAAAACCTCCATTATTTAGAAGAAGAATTGCCGAAAGTCAATTTTTAATTGTTAATCGTTAAGTACGTTTTCGGTACGATCGTAAAAGGAATTAACTATGATATATTTTCCTAAATTATTCGTTGTAAATAGTTTCGTTGGCCAGTACTACCGTCGCTCTCTGCCTATCTCCTACATGGCGAGTGACACACATGCGAGACTTAGCCTGCCACCGAACGTAACGCCAATGACAAAACTGTAATTGACCTCTTGTTGGCAATCTCCACTCCGGAATGTATTTCCCCCAAAACATTTGAAATTCTTCATTGTCATACACAACCGTACCCGTATGAATCGCGACTTCGGATATGTCCGACCGCTTTCGAAATATATCATCGCCGCCAATGAGTGCTCATTCGTTTCTACAAGCTTAATAGTAACAAAATCTAATTGTTTTATAGGTTTTTTTAATGTGTATTAATATCTTGAAGTATCAATTTTGAATGCGTATTGAATACATTCCTTTGTTTTTTCCTTTTTTCTTGTAAGAGTAATTTTATGAGAAAAAGAAAAATAAATAGTTGTATTTAAATAATATACATTTTGACAATTTTTCTATTTGAAAGTTTAACCGTAATTTTCGAATATTTTCCAAAATGTATTCGCAAAATTTCGCGCATTCGGTTTCTGATTTTTCCCTATACGGTCAACAGTTATGCAAAATTTCTATTTTCTAAGTTAAATACTTATAGTAGATCTCAGTTGTCAATAATTTTCAAAAAATACAAATACATATTTGAAATATGTTTAAAAACACCAACATAGATGTTTTATCAAACATGCTTAAAAAAAGAACTCGTTCAAATTTTCATAAAACATAGGATGTTCCATTTACAATAACACCTATTTCCGGTAGAACTTTAATATAGTACCGAATTTTAAGAATTTTCCAATTTCTCTTTCTATGTACCAATTGTACCATATGTATATGTACAGAATGAAAAAAATATGTCGAATTGAAAATATCAAGGAATATACAGAGTGTCATTTAAAGACACCAAAGTTGTGTCCGTTTACGATTTAACCGGAAAAAGGATTATATTCTATTATATATTATAAATAATTGAAACTACCGCCAAATAATACACAGTTTCCAATAAAAAATTAATAATTTGATTTTTTTTTGTAAACGTTAAGATAATAATGTTATTGAGTGCTTCTTCTTATGAACTACACTGTATACATGATGTTGAATATAACAAAAATGTTGATATTAACCAATTGAGGGCGTAATACTTTTTATTGAAGAGATTATCGAAAATCCTAAAATACAAACCGTCAGCTATTTGAAAAAACGCTGTTACTTATATCAAGTTTCTGTTGGTATCACATATAAAGTTTTTTTATTTATGTTTTGTTTTCGCCATTTGTGTTTCCTTAAAAAAATATATCCCGTGCGTCAACTATCTGTATGCGTCAATTTGCATCTTATCTATTCATTTAATGGAAAAATATTTTAAATAATAAAATTCCTTAAAATCAGATGGTCTTTGAGGGAAACTTATTTTGGAATATACAAGGCGTTTAGTTTCTCTAATACGTTGTTTAAGTTTGTCATTTTATGTGGAACACTCTGTATATTATTACATTTTTAGATAACCATAGAGCAAATTTGTATAATATAACATATACTTGAAATGGACAGTTTTCGAGATATTCACTTTTCGCATTTCCAATATTATCTCAAAAATTTGATATCTTTTTTATGTCATTACTTCACTATCGTACGCATAACAGTCCAAGTTAGCCACTTTCCGTGTCCATCACAAAATTACCAGAGACTAGACAGACTCGTCTTTATTCGTCTCAGGAGAAGGGGTTAGTGTTGCCTACTGGTTTCCGCGGGAGTCGACAAAACACGAGTCTGTCTAGTCTCTGCTAATTTCGTGAAGCGCACGGGAAATGGAAAACTTTACTAATCGGTATCAAATATCTTTATTTTATCATGCAGGCTGTTCAGGGACAGCATTAGTTCGAGTATTTTCAAACAGCTGGAACTCGTTTTTTCAAACGGAACACTTTGTATATTTTTTGTAATTTAATCCATATTTAAAATCTCTAATTCCTACAGTACACAGAGATTTAAAAAATATGTTAAAAAAGTGTTCTGCTCGAAAAGAACGTGTTTCAAATGTTTGAGAAATGTTATCTTCCTGAACATTCCGTGTGATAAAATAAAGACATTTGATATTGATTACTGAACTTGGGCTGTTGTTTCAACGACAGCAAAATATTTTTATAAAATAAGGATAAATAAAAGAAAAATCGAATTTTTTAAGAAAATACCGCAAATGTAATTAATTTTTTTCTTTATTTTTTTTCAAGAAATGTAAAAATAAAGTCATATACAGGACGTTCCAGCTAAAATAACAAACTTTACGTATCAGAGACACCAGACATCTTGTAGACTTCAAAATAATTTTCAGAGATAGGTCGTTTCATTTTAAGCAATTTTTCCATTAAATTTTTTTATATGAAAACTCTTCAAGCAACACCACATTTATATTTTTTAATTTTCTATTTATAAAGGTGAAAGGAAAAACGCCACGTTTTTGTTTTAACGTTGAGTAATTTTAACTTCTAACTTGTTTTAATGTTTATTTTGAATAACTTCTATTATTATTAAAACGAAAACATGTAACTCAAAATAGTAACTATGTTTTCGACAATAAGATCAACAAAACAAGTTAAATGTCATGCAATTTTCTACTTTAGTGAACTTCGGAAAATAAAACTTACCAGTCTCTTCAACATATTTACGTTTAGTAAAATTAAGTACCTTGTCGTCCTGAATAAACTCAAATCTAGTAGCTACCTAAGAATTACGAAAAGAGATTCGGAGACATTTAAATATTATCACGTTGGAAAAAAACCTTACTGCCTCATTGTCAGTTCTTAGCAATAATAATACTTCCTTCTCAATGTCCGCTGCTTCTTCCGTATCATCTTTATTTTTCAATGTCTTTCTGAATCTATGTTTCTTAACGTTCTTAAGAGGAGGGGTTAACCCATGAGGATGGCACACTCTCTTGAATAAACTGTCATTTTTCTCTGCTTTATCGCTTTCATGGCATAGTAACATCTGGCATATATCAGCTGTTTTACATAAATGGACTCCATCGACAGTCTTGTTTGATTCAATTATCGTAGGTAAATCGACTAATTTAGCTTGCAAGAATTTTCTATGAACTTTAACTATAGCGTGTCGTAAATCCGTAAATTCAATAGATAAATGTTTCTTGATTTTTTTCGGTTTCTTCTTTAATAATTTATGAATAATTTTTGCTTGTTCCTGATTTATACAATTGAATAAAATTGATTTGTTTTGGGTACTGTTTAAGTGAATGATAAAAGATACGGTACTTACAATTGGCAGACGTAAAATAAATTGATCTTCTAATTCGCATTTTTCGGGTTCTTCCTTTCGGGTTACTTCCATTTTTAGAAATTAAAACGGTACGAAAATTCATTAAACAAGTGAACATTTTAAACTTTAGCATTATTTAAAGTACTACGCATGACCAATCTTAAAACCAAAAATTACCAACACCTCTTTTATTCTCAATGCGATTTTTATCAGTACACAGTAAGTTTTAGATTTAATGGTTGGCGACATGCTAAAGTAAAATATACACTGCTTTCAAAATTATTATTTATATACACTACCGACGAGAAGTGTTTACTTACCTTCATAATTGGCGATTCTTCAAATATACTGTATGTTATCCCTATAAAAGTATTTGTATTATTAAACTGTAAGTACGAGATAGATTATAGTTGCTATGTAATGTTCTATGTTACGTAATGAGCCGACTGGCATTAAGATTTTGGAAATGACCCTTTTTTGCGGTTTAGGTCCATTCAGGTAAACGGACTAGATAAAGAGCAGTTTCTGGGAAATGTGTAAAACCGTGGATTGTAATGTGAAAAAGTATCAAGCAAGTGGCAGTGTTTCGAATAAACGGCGACCCGGACGGCCAAAAATAGCAACACTAGCAGAAGATCGTGCTATGGTAATGACAAGCAAGCGAAATAGACGAAAAACAGCGCCAGAAATTGCTGCCGAAGTGAATATTTCGCGTCCAAAACCAGTTAGTATAACCACAGTGAAAAGGCATTTGCGCGAACCTGGTTTGTATGGAAGGATTGCTAGGCGGAAACCATTATTACGCAGAGCAAACAAACCTAACCGGTTAACATGGGCAAGAGAACATAAATCTTGGACGTTGGAAGATTGGAAGAAAGTATTCTAGACCGACGAATTTCTCACTTTTGGTTCAAACATTTGTTCCTAGATCGAAAAGAGGACGAGCACTTGAATCCCGTGTTATACCAACAATAAAACATGGAGGAGGATCAGTTATGATTTGGGACTGCTTTGGCGGTGCCTCTGTGGGAGATTTGGTTAAATAGATGGTATCCTGAGAAAACAAGGCTATAGGAAGATTTTGGAGAGGAATGCTATCCCATCGGGAACACGATTAATCGGTGAGAACTTCGGGTTCCAGCACGATAATAATCAAAAACACACTGGCAAGATATGCCGTGAGTACTTAGAACAGCTGGAGCACAAAAACCACATTATTGTTATGAAATGGTCACCCAAAAGTCCAGATCTCAATCCGATCGAGTTTTTGTGAGAGGAACTCGATCGACAGGTTCGAAAATCTGCTCCAACATCAGCAACAGTACTTTGGACGCAACTACAGGATACGTCCAGGAAAATAGAGCCACTCACACTAGCGAAGCTGTTAGAAACAATGCCGAAACTGTGTGCGGCAGTAATAAAAGCGAAAGGTGGACATATTGATGAATCCCAAATTTAAGTAAATTTATGATTAGAATTATTAGAAAATTGACAAGCGCATTGTTAAAGTACTTTGTATAAGCACATAATAAAGATTTATTTTATAATTAGTATTTGACTTGTTTTTGTAATATTTTAAGGGTGGGTAAACATTTATGGTCGGTAGTGTACATGTTAATTTTGTGGAATTTTTTATTATTTAATTAATTGTACATTCTACTGTAACTGAGGCAAGATATTACGTCATTCATAATCAGTTACTTGCATGGATATTTATCTTGCCTCGATTAATCTTAAATTGTTTGAGCAATTACAAAACACATCCAATGTAAAATAAAAACAATAACTAGTACAAAAGAATGCAGTATTTGTTATAAACAACCAGCTTATCTGCGGTTACTGGGCAGAAAAATTATCAAGATGCTACTACATTAACGAATCTAGAAAAATGAGTTTCTTCTCTTCAATTCTAACAGCAAGAGCTCGAACTATGTATTGCAGTCGCCACGAATGATGGCGAGGAGTAGGGATGCGCTGTAAACGTTTTTGAAAGCGTGCCGTGCCCCCCCACATAGCTGTAACAATACATTCTGAGTATTTGCCTGTGGCATCTCAAAATTTCTCTGTTGGGGGAGCATATAGTGGCACACTCTCAATCGCGCGAAGTAGTTTCTAATGTGTATAATTATTTGTTAAAAAGTAAAAGCACTTCAGTAAATACAAGTGAAATAAAAACGGTGTATAGTGCGAACAATAGAAAGAATTGTTGAGGAAGAACATATGGCGACAAGTCTAGGTGAAATAAAATTTAAAAGTCCAGGTAAGAAGAGATCGAGGCCAGAAAATGTCAGTAGCTTAGCACAATGCCAATTAAGAATAATGCGGGATGTGATATATAACTTTCATCGGTCAGACGAACGACGTGTTCCGGTATCGGCTCTACGGTAGAAGATGGAACGGGAATTAAAATGGAAGGGATCCGATACATTGTGATGAGGAATGTTAACGGATTTGGAGTTTAGGTTTAGACGCGTACAAAATAATAGAAGAGTATTAACAGAACGAATTGATATATGAGCATTACGAATTGATTACTTACAAAAAAATCTAATATTATCGTGACAACAATCGATCCATCGTTTATATAGATGAGACATACATTAATAGTGGTCATACATCTTCCAAAATCTGGAGCGATGAAAGTACGAAAAGTCTCTTTGAAAACATTTCCAAAGGATCCACTCTCATAATAGTACACGCCGGTGGAAACATGGATTTTGTTCCCAATTGCCTGCTGATATTCAAGTCCGATGATTATCATTCAGACATGAATGCAGAAAATTATGGCAGATGGTTAGAAAAAAAGCTTAAGCCAAGCTTTCCTACGAATTCTGTTATTGTGGTGCTATCACAACGTACAAAAAGATCACGCTCCAACGAGTACTTATAAGAAAGCTGAAATGATAGATTGGTTAACGCAAAAAAATATTCCCTGTAGTACTACAATGTTAAAGGCGCAGCTGTATCAAATAATTAAACAAAATAAGCATCGATATGTAAGTTACAAATTCGATGAAATTTGAGCGCGCAAAGGACACGCAGTTTTGAGGCTTCCGCCATATCATCCGGACCTGAACCCTATAGAACTAATCTGGGCTACGGTGAAGAGTAATGTCGTGGCGAAAAATTTCACTTTTAAGATGGAAGTTGCACATAAATTAATAGACGAAAAATTTAAAAAAATATCGGGAACAACGCTGCAAACGTCGATATCGAAAATAAATATTTACAATCAAAAACTTTAGCTGATGAAACGACGGAAAACTTAATTATTAATGTAAATAAGTAGTAATGACGACGACGGTTTTAGTGCCGAAGAGATTGAAATTTAATTAAATTACTTAACGGTTAAAGTCTCATAATTATTTTGTTTTCATATATTGTATGTGGGATTAAATAATATTCCTCCTTTGTTATTATCGTTTAATATTTCTTTAAAACAAACAATTAAGGGGATTCTAGGCACCCTGACTATTGTTGGGATTTTTCTTAAATTAATATTTAATAAAATGCTTGTATGGAAATGAGAATATTTAATAAAAATAAATAATATTTAATAATGCAACGTTAATACGTTACATTATTAAATATTAACCGTTACGCCAATGGTATAGTGAAGTTTTACCTAATGTCGATAGTAAGTACAGTACAAATCACGAATCTTTGCCGTTACGTCATACTTGTCTATGACGTATGCAGCGTCTGCAACAAATTCAGGTACACCAACCGGTGCTATTGTTATAACATCTGTCAAATTTTTCTGTCTAGGTTATTTTCTCGAATCTATTTCTTGTTTTCGTCGTTTTAAAATAACAAACAGTTCTTTTATTAGAGCTATATTACGAATTATTAATAAGAGCACTTGTAAGTTAAACTTTATTTGTAATAAATGTATTACTATTTTTATGAAATATATATAGAGATTACCATGCTAGGCCGACGCTTAGATCCGAATTCCCAGGAGTTGGTATTTAAGTTGTTGCGGTAATTTGGAGCTAAGAAACATAATGGAGGGCCTGATAATGTATATTCATAATCAGCTAACCAGGGAGTATTTATTTATTCTTTTATGCTGTAAATACTTACGTTTTTAATGAATAAAAGAAAGCTTTATATATTAAAAATTCCTTCCACAAAACATTATACCAAATTATGATCATTATAATATTCACATTTCATTTTTTATTTAAATTTATTTTTATGCAAATAAAAAGTACAAAACAAATCTAAAGGTTGCATGCACTGCAGTAAACATTACGAAAGCTCTTATCTACGCATTGCTCGGCCATATACTGTCTCACTTCAATTCTCAGTTCATTGATACTTAACAAAATATGGACGTATATCTTAACTAGTTACGACGTACGTTATATGTTACTACCTCGCTTGTATATACGTGTGCTTCCGATTTTTAAATATTACGCTTGTCTTCACTTTACCGATCAATCAATGACGTAACGACAAAGATTCGTGATTTGTACTGTAACTAGTAAAAACTTACTCCCATCCCTCGCCATCACTCGTGGCGACTGCTATAATATGCTTCAAGGTCCCTATTCATTACCCAAAATGTAGATTCAGCAATTTTCTTCTAGATGTCGCCACAGATTATATTCCATTATTCATATCCAGCAAAATTTGTTTTGTTAGTTGTCAAATTGTTATTATTTGTTGTAGTTTGTATTTGCGTTTTAAATAGCAAAATATGACCTTAGCAGCGCTACAAGCACATTGTAAAAAAGCAATAGCCCAACTGAGGTATCTTAATAATGACGAATTAGACCACATACTCCAAGATAATGAAAGAATAACTGCTATACTGGGCACAGTAGATCAGGTTTGTACCATCATTTCATAACAATAATTACTCATCAAACCATTAGTTACTATATTTTGCATATTCTGTGTGAACAATGCAATACTATTCTTTAGACATACTTAAAAGATATCGCCTCGGAAAAAGAAACTTTATTGGAACAAAATAGAGAGAAGGCCGAAGCAAATCTTGCTAAAGAACCACAACTGGTGGAAGGTAGAGAAATGATAATGCAATTATCTGCTGAAGGTGAAGAATTATCGAATAGAGTCAAAGAAAAATATGACGAAATGAGTTAGTATTATCTTTAATTAATTTAATCGTTACGGTAACAGTTATTATTCTGTAGGGCAGCAATCTGGTGATATGTCTTTAGAAACAGTCTTAGCCTTATTGCAAACCGCAGCTAGTGAAATGGAAGAAGAATCAGAGGAAGCAGCAAAGAGATTTTTAGATAACGAATTAGAAATAGAGGATTTTCTGGATGAATTTCTTGCGAAAAGAAAAGTCGTTCATCTGCGGCTGGTGAAAGCTGAAAAAATGACAAAAATTATCTCCAGAGATCCAATGCTTGGCTCGAATTATATGAATACTCCACCGATGGGAGTCAATGCAAATTATTTTCCAGGATATCCCGCTGTACCGGTATCGGTACCTTATCCACCAAATCCTATAGCTGCAGCAGTTCCATATCCACCAAATCCTATGTCAGCGGCAGTGCCATATCCACCTAGTGATTTTCGTATGCCTATGCCACGAATATCTTATTACCAAAACAATTAGCGTTATGTAAGGATAATGATCAATATTATTAATACAGTTTAAGAAATTTTTGAGATACTTTTAATAGAATATGTAATTATTTTTAAAGTGCACTGCTATATATATAATTGTATTGTAGCTTTATTTTGTAAATATTGATATTTAAATAAAAATTGTTTTTATTACGAAGGTTTTACATTTATAATAAATAGTTGCAAAAGTTAAACTGCTCGTAAATTACGGGAAAAATTAAAACTATTGCTATCTTACCAATACTTAAAGTATAAAATTAAAATAAATCATTTAAGTGTGAAGGGCAAAGGTTTATCTCAAAAGAATAAAATGGGCGATAACCCATATTGGTGTAACCTCTAACCCACACAGCATTTTTTAAATTTCGTGGATAATTTTGGTTGAGTTGGTAGTTCCGGTAATAAAGGGCATATTTGCCAATTTTTTATTGCAATGTATACGAATATATCCTTTATTACCGGAACCACCACCAAGAAATTAAAAAAATGCTATGTGGAAAAGCACCAATACAGGGTTATTCAAATACATTGCAACACGTAAGATTAAAAAAAAAAACTTCAAACAAAAGTCCGGGTTTTAAGCAAACAATCATCAAAACGTTTTTAGTTTGCACATTCCTGTCGTTATGGAAACTGCATTCAACTTGCTTGCCTCAAATGGAACGGCAAAGTTAAAATCGATTTCTATTTTTGTGAATTGGTGTTTGATGCTATCCACAGTTCAATTGCACCAATTTTTATATGTTAAATGGAACATACTGTATATTTTGACGTTGTAGCAAGGGCAGTTAAAAAGCGAATCCGACGCTAAATAAATAAAAAAAATGAAAAATGAAAATATTACATATCAAAAAAAGAGGAATTCGAACGTACTTACCTCTTAACATCTTTTTAAATTTCGCGGATAATTTAAGATGGCATTTCCGGCAATAAAGGACATATTCGCCAATATCTTGGCGTAATGCATACGAATATGATCTTTATTGCCCCAAAGTACCAAATTATCCGCGAAATTTAAAAAGTCCAAACAGTGTACTACAATAAAGTTCAACAAAGTACGGCGGTGTTGCTAAATCTACATTTGTTTTAAGTAATCCATCTAGCTTAACTAATGATCACATAACTTTTCTAAATTAGGATTGTCGGTTTAGAATTAAACATAGAATCGCCCCCACTGACGATTTTCCGTGAATTTTTGATACACACGGTGGATAGGATGTCCCGATATAACAAAATTATTTGAATAGGCGATTAAACGGCATTATTCGCGGAATAAAAATTACTTTCAGGGCAACTTGTTTTTAACATTTTTTCATAATAACTGATATTGCCGGTTTAACACAAATACTCGCAGTACTGTTCTTGGTCTTACTATTTTGCTTAATTATAATTTCTTTTTGCTCTTTTAGCATTCTACAGCTTTATTATATTTAATACACATTTCTAGTATTTCTTAGCTGATTATTTTGAGATTACCTTTGATTTAAGTAAATGTAGTTAGTCTCTCGTGAAGCTGTCTCTAAATCATTATTTGACCGTTATTGTTTTATGATGGAAATGTTAAAATTTAAGATGAACTTTTGATTGAACGCGGCACTTGCTGTCCTTAAAGTTGAACCCAGAAAGCAATGTTTCATACTTCAGAGTGCCGGCCATTAAACCGCAGGCAATAAAAGTGAAAGTAAAAAGCCCAACAAATTCAAGAAAAAAAGATACTGTCAGATTGATATGTTTGACTAAACGATCACGTGCAGGGAAATAACATAATAAGTATTTTAGATTAAAGTATTAGGAAAGGGACGTATATAATGTAGTTCTCTGCAGTTTGAGTTGTAAAGTTGTAAACAAACAGAGAAAATGGCATACATATGTACAGTAGGACAAAAAACTAATGTCTCCCCAAACAAATCATGCGCTTACCGGGCTTGGATGGTAGTAGGATGGACTGTCTGAATTAAGGGAAAAATATAAATCCAATAAGTTACACATTATTAAAATCAATAAGTCCTATTTAGTCAAAGTAACCTATAAGGAACTTTGAATATCTCAAAACACGTATATTTTTCATTATCATAAATTCTTCGTAAAAATATGCTTTTAACGTTAGACTAGACAACATTTAGATCTGTGTCAGTCTCTGAACGCAACAGTCTTCCCACCGAGCCGAGTCATGTATGGAAAACCTCCCTCAACAATAGTTTTCAGAATAAGGAAACGAAAACACTACCACCAATCTAGCTGCCGCTTATCTTCCCTATATTCACAAAGTAACGGATAGAATTGGTAAAATTTTGAAAAAACAAAAAACATCAAAACGATCTTCGAACCGTTTTCAAACGTTTCAGAAATTCTTCTGTTTGCAGAATCCCTTGTTCCTGTGGTTTGGTGTATATCGGCGAAACAGCACGAACGTTGCATTAGAACACACCTCCCTTCGAATTTGGCTATCGCTGAGCATCATCTAGACACTGGCCCCCCGATATTACTTAATGCGACTTCATTATTTTGTAATTCTTTCCATTATTACAATCGAAAAATTAGAAAGTAACGACCGATCTTCGACTAACACTGGCCGCGACACCCAAGCAATTAGCGACAGGCCCCGCCCGCCGCTGACATAAAAGCGTGCCGCTCCCCTCGTTCCCAGAAGTTGATTTTCGCCTCATGATTCGCATGCTGAGTTACCGTGGGTCAACTGCTTCCCGCTCAGTTAGTTTCTCCTCTGGTGTGATTCACACGTCGTTATCGTTATGAAATCTGCATGGTGAATACATTAACTGAAACGGCCTGTATATTTTGATATAAATAACTAATATGTTTCAACAACATTTAAATTAAAAATAAATAAATATTTAATAAAATGAAATTTACAATTCCCTATTTACAATAAAAAAAAATGTATATGTACTTATAAGAACAACACAAAGAATGAAATATACACAATTTCACTATGAATTTGGGCATCCACAAGCGTATTTTTACTGCTTAGGCGTCGGCTTACGAAGTTGTAATATCTCAGAAACTGTTGTGTCCCGATCATAATCATCCGAAGTCGAATATACTAATATTCCTAAGAAAAATATCATGAGGAAGATAGCTCTCTCTACCTTTACATCGTTGTCGCCTTTCTCGCGGTTCTCCTTCATCATATGTTCTCTACGTTTACGTTCCATATCTCGCGCAAACGTTGCTCCATAATGTGCTCGAGACCATTCGTCAAAATCGTATATGGGCGTCCGACCCATTGGCCGATGCCTATGTTCTCGTGATCTATAAAATTTCGTTCTAGGGTCATCATCTTGACCTGGATGTTGATGTTTGAAATGCGATTCGCCAACAAATACACCTAAGAGTAAACAAATAAATAAATCTAGCGTTAGCTTTATTAGTGCAATTACCTTTATCATATAATCTCCTGGTACGTACATTTCCTAAAACTTCATAAGCTGCCGTAATGTCTCTAAATTTCGTAGCGGCATCTGTACTGCCTTGATTCTTGTCTGGATGATAAACCTTCGATAAATTATAATATGCTGATTTAATCTCAGCATGGGTTGCCTTCGGCGTTATACCCAAAACATCGTAATGGCTTTTGGCGGAAGCTACGGAACTTGTTGCTAAATAGCATACTGCGGTTTTCGGTAAAAAACCACGAGAATAACGAATAAACATTATTAGGTTATGTGCACTGGTTTGTCGCTACATCACGACGAGACTCCGTCGACGATTTTATATTTAGACAAAATTTACAACGAAATTTTTATAACAGCTGCACGTTTATATCTTTATTTAAAAAAATTGTAATTAAGAATATTATATCATAGCTGTAATTTTAAAATCACTATTCGAACTTGACAAATATGACAATTTATAATAGAAACAGACGGGACTACCAACACTGTACTTTTTTTATTTGAAAATGTTTTTCAGCCTGAATTAATTTTTTAACTTAATTTTGTAGCAAATAGTTGGTTGAAACGGACAAAAATGTAGCTTGGCAAATTCAGTGATTTTAATTATAAATTTCAGCTAAATTTAGTATTTGTTACTAAGTATAAAATAACTACTAATTTCGTAACATCTTTGTACGTGGTTTGTTACATCTTCTACGTTCTGGACGATAAAAATGAATATTTTATCTATTGATGTGCATTGTGGAATTATTTAAGCAGAATTCTGAATGTATTTTACTTTTAATAATGAAAATTTGTAGACATGTCTCATTGTCTTGCTCTGTTGCACTCTTTTAACTGACGTTTGACGTTACTATTTTTGTTGTACCAACCTACTGTATATAATAAAACTATGTACCTAAACAACACATAAGTATCGGCAACCTCCGCACCACACAAGTTTAATTAATTATATAATAATTAATCCGGGACAGCCGTTTCGGGGATACGAATGGTTCTCATCATCAACCGGTAATCGAATATACCTATTCATAAAAGAAAACATTACAAAATATAATATTCCTAACACTCTTCCTTAATGTCTTTAACTTTTCTAATCCGAGGAGACTAAGCTTGCAGAAACGAGTGCCCACTCTTTGGCGGCGTGATATACCTCGAAAACCGTTGGGATTCATACGCGTACGGTTAGTAAATGTATGAATGACGGGTTGAATTGATGGTGAATCGACGCGCGTGCTTTGGTATGTTCAACGAGTGTTAATAGATTTCTTAAGCGATTTCCGACATTGGAATATACTGGCGCTATTGTTAAATGTATTGTTTGCAATATCAACATTTTACCGTACAGTATTTTTGTTTGTAAAAGGCGTTAATAGCAAACAGCACCTGTTAAATGCGAAACGGGATATACCATATTATAAATTTCTACGTGACTTTACTTTTATGTTAAGAGTATGCAACATTCCACAAAATATTGTGTACCTTGAAGAATTTCGAATGTTTTGTGGGAAATACATTCCGAAATGGAGATTGCCAACAAGAGGTCAATTACAGTTTAATTTACCGCGGCTGAAAAAGACGATTACGGATCAAATCAAGGCAGTTAAAAAATAAAAAAGTCTGGCTAACGGTGGATGAAACAACGGATACAAGAAAGAATTTTGTTTTAAATGTGCTAGTGCGCATTTTAAAAAGCGATGTGGCATCCGTGCTCTTCTTTTACGTGGTATAATATTGCAGAAGACAAACGCGGAAGCGATAGTAAAAACTATAAAACATACCTTTGCGAAGTTCAATATATCGGTAACCCGACATGTAATGTTGGTTACAGATGGGGGTTCAAGCATGGTTAAAGCTGGAAAATTACTAAAACAATCTCATCCTCAATTGCTTCATGTAACCTGTGTGCTCCATGCTTGTCATCTTGTAACTGAATTTATTAGGAGTAGTTATCTAAAAGTAGATCAATTAATAGTTTCAACAAAAAAATTGTTTATTAAGTCTCCCAAACGCATTCGCGGGTTTAAACAGGCTTGTCCGGGGATTCCTCAGTCACCACAGCCGGTATTGGCGTGATGGAGAACGTGGCTTAAAGCTGTTTTATATTATGAGAAGTTTTTGCATCTTATTAAATCTTGTATCTTAAAATTAAATCCGCAAGAAGGCCAAGCAATTTCAGTAAGCTAGCGGCTGGTTTCAGATACGGAAATCCATGCAAATTTCCACCATATTCATTACATGAAGTGCTGAATATAATAGATAACTTCAAGGCCTCGTTAGGAAATCTAACAGATAATGTAGAAAGGTAAAGAAGCGATAAATTATATGCGGCTATAAATAAAAATCCCGATTTTCAAACAAGTGTTCACCAACAGGGCGAATGTACTATTTAAAGTCGCGAATATCACATTATTAGACGTAGAACGCTCATTTTCCAAATACACCAACATATTTTCACCTCGCCAAATTTATTTCTTTTCCTGACCATGCCTCCTCTGGCGTTGCATTCCTGACTGCTTTTGTAGGTGACAAATTTTTTAGATATACCATCGTGTTCGCCACCTCTATCCAATAAGCTTTATCCAATTCAGTGTCATCTAACAAAACTCTCGTTTTTTCGTTGTTCCAGCGAATGCGGTGCAATAGTTTGGTGTTTTATTCCATTTTGCATCAGGAAATTTCTGAACTCTGTGTTGACATACTCAGTTCCATCATCTGTTTGAATTATCTTCGACCTTTTTCTTGTTTCATTTTCTGCATATATCTTCCATTCCGTAAATTTTGAAAGTACTTCATTTTTGTGTTTCACGAAATAGCCAAAAGTCTTTTTTTAAATAATCATCAATTATTGTTAACAAATAACATGCACCACCGTGAAAACCAACATTCATTGGTTCGCAGAGATCTGAATGCAGCAATTCCAATATTTCTTTTGCCCTTCTTCCTTGCTTTGCTTTTCTAAATGGTGTGCTGGTTTGTTTACTCTTAATGCAAGAGGTATAAAGTACACATCTTCCACTAAAATTGGTGCCACTAGCCACTTTATTTTTTATAACAATCATTGATTTTCTATTCAAATGTCCTAGTCGACGATGCCATAAAATTATTATTGTTATTATTATTATTGTTTGATTATGATTATTGTTTTCAGTTGCTGAAGCTATGCTTTTATAATGGCTTGCTTTTGTTTCGCCACTTTTTCTGCCAAATTGGGATCTGTATCAAGTTCATACAGTCCACCTATGCAATTTGAACGAGCAATAACATGTCCTTTCTGTGACGATCCGATTCTGTACAGCACCATAAGCCCTCATGTATCAAGACCATCCGCATAGCAAACGTTGTACTCTGAATAAAAATAAATTAAAGAATAAATAAATAAGTGGGATTAAAATACTGCCACTAAAATAAAATAAATTTAATGAGAATTATTTACAAATACGTGAAATATATACACATTCCTAACTTAAGTAACTTATTTCGAAAACGTGTACATTCTATTTTACAGTTATCGATATTATCCTTATATCATCATACGGCTTGTCTGTTTTAGCGTTAGTTTTTACATTACTAATATTTTGAATCACTTCCATGCCTTTAACTACCCTCCCAAACACAGTATGTTTATTATCCAGCCATGGTGTAGGTGTTAACGTAATGAAAAACTGGCTACCGTTCGTGTTAGGTCCCGCATTTGCCATACTTAAAGTATAAGGTCGATCGTGCCTTAAATGAGGTCTAATTTCATCCTCGAACTCCCCACCCCATATACTTTCACCGCCAGTACCGTTTCCTGTGGGATCTCCAGTTTGGATCATAAAACCTTTGATGACGCGATGGAAGATGTGACCGTTGTAATAGGCATTTTTACTGTGAACGCAGAAGTTTTCCACGGTCTTTGGAGTGTCTTTAACGAATAATTTGCAATGGATATCTCCGAAAACTGTGTGTATAATGGCGTTTTCGTACAATCGTTGGGTAGCCGGACTGTCAGTAGCCGCGAAAGTATCTTCTTTTGACGGTTTTTCATTGAAAATGTCCCTGTCCTGCGCTGTATTTTGAGGATCGTCAGGTTCGCGTCTGCTAAATAAGTAGAATCTGGATTTTTTGTAGGCAGTACATACCAAAGTCGGATCTGGCCTAATAGCATCCAAAGTTGGATTATTGGAAGCTTCAATTTCCAACGTGACAGCCGCCTTGTTTTTCTTGGCGGAACCCTGATACAATGCCACGTGCAATAAGCGTAAATTCTCATTTTTTCCAATAATTTTTATACATCTATTCGTATAAATATTAACTAACTTAACGCCCAACAATGTTGCGTACATTAGAAAATAGCCGCTGGTATCAAATTCGATGTTTGCCAAATTATGCGATTCAGATTTTTCTAGATCTCTTTCCACGGCCATTCTCCTACCAAATTCCATATTTGGTAATTGTTGCGTGGCTTGTTGCAGTTCAGTGAAACGCGGCAAGGTTTCGTCTAGCACTCTTATCAATTTCCCCGTCAGGAAAGTGAAAACCCTAACTTTTCTGTCACTGGACAACGTAGCAAATTTCAATCCATCGTTGGAAAAACATAAACTGGTTGGATTGGTTTTGTTTTTGGCAAATTCAAATAAATCCGTATCCAATTTCGAGTCAAACGATACGATTTTTGGAAAAGCAAAATTACTTTTAAGGCCTGTCCAATATTCTACAACATACAAAATTA
>LR736892.1:3397249-3455269 GCA_902654985.2 Oryctes borbonicus | reverse complement strand
GTAGACAAAGTAAATATTTGCCAGGAAGTAATAAATAAATGTAAAGAAACTAACGAGTTCCTGCAAAGATGTAAGGAAAATGATTTTGTAAGTACTGCCAATAATGTTCTGCAGCTGTTTTGTTTATTAAATGCGATATTACCTATTAGAAAGTTGAAGATGCCGAAGTTACATTAGAAACTGAATCCACAGAAGTCATTGATCAAACCAATGACAACAATGATACGCTAGTGGAAAGGTGTAAGCAAACCGATATTGTAAGTGCTCCTCTTACAACCATTTTCCAAAATAATATCGATATTGTACGTTAGAAAACAGAAGACGATGAAATTACTTTGGGGTCCCTTCTAAGACCACAAACTATAAAATCCACAGCTCAAAAGGATGATGGTAAAGACTTACTACAAAAACATAACCATTGTGATTTTGTAAGTATCACCAACATTTCATAGACCTCACACAGATTAAATTGTTTATGATTTATTAGAAAGTGGAAGATGCCGAAATTTCCTTGGGATCACTTCTTCAAACGCAAGCTGTGAATTTTAATGTTTTAAATAGGGATAGTATAAAAGAATTGCAAGAAGTGGAAAATGATAATCAAGCCAGAAGTCGAAGGCCAAGGTTAAAACAATATTCAGTTGTCTCGGTCATTCAAGAGGTTGATATTCTGAAACAGAAACTCAACAGTATTAGGAAATGTGTAGCATGTAATTTTCAAGGAAGAAGTTTTCGTGCATTATCTGCTCATATGTCACACATACATAAGTAAGTAGAAAAGTTAGAATATGCCCTAGCTGATAAGCAAACAACGCCATCATATCCTTTCTCCAGATCTTGATAAAGACTTGGTTAAGAATGGATTGTTTATCAAACCACATAACGTTTATGTTAACAGTATTTTTAATAAAAATCAACAGCTTATTTTATAAATTGAAGGTGTGTTTATGGAAAATTTATGTGAATTTCGCACTTTATTTGTAACAATAAATGGACATTATAAGTAATAATAATAGAAAACAAAATAAATCAACAGTTACAGTGAATGTTCAAATAACTTTGTATGCTTCTTCTAGGAATTACATCGGTATGTCTACCTCGAAGTTCTTCAACATTTTGTGGGACATCAACTTTATAAATACACTCGTGGACAAATCTAAAAGAACGCTAAAGAAACACGGTTAATTTTGGGATTTATTATTCTTTTTGACACTCATTCGTTGATATTGAGTAAAATTTAGTAGTGTTTTTTGACACGTTTTAACACAATTGTTTGTGTACCTATATATAATCGTATCCCGATCGCTCTGTGAGATTGGCGTGTTAAAGGTTTTTATGACAAATTTAATTTTTCTTTCCAGATAATCGTTAATGTCAAGGTTTACTGTTCTTTTGTGTTATACAACGGTATCAGCAGCCGGAACAGTACAAAAGGCATCGATAAGTTCGAAAAAGAACAACAACGAATAGAAACGACAGATTTATCGTTATGTTACGCGCTCAGAAATAGGACTGCTATTGTCTTAGAAATCAGTAGCGACCTTCAACAAGTATAGTCCGTCTAATTCTTCCTGGCGGTTGATTGATTAGATACGCAGTAATACACCAGACGGCAGTTGGGGACGTCAGTATGCAGGATATCGCGGTGGCAATCATATCGAGCGTTGTATACCCTATACGTTGTATGCTTTCTGTGAATGAACAAACCGCGTGACATTCGCTATCTCTTGCACTCCGAATGTCATTTCACTCTGTGCAATAGATTTCTCCCACCCGCCAAGAAGAATTAGACAGACTGTACGTCAGGTGAATACAAGCACAAAAACCGTAAAACGAAGGAACAGAGTATTAGAATCCGTTGTTAACCAGACAACCCTCGTAGCTCGTAAGGCTTTTGCTCGAAATCACTGACGTTGAGCGGGTCAGCTTTTCCGTGATAACTTCATATTTTGTCTCCAGCCAGAGATGGAAGAGTAAGAGTGAAGCGGTAAATGTTACATTATCGTGTTCCTTATGGTGCAGGATCGCTGATGGTATAGACTGGTATTTCTTTGGGAGCTCGTACAGGGCTTCATAGTGTAGAAGGTGGATCCTTCGCAGTTTGCACCTTGCATTGGTGACAACTTTTTTTGATATATGATAACGCGAGATCTTATATTACAGGCATTGTTACTTGGTATTTGGGAGAGGATTTTTGGTACAGACTTGCGAGACAATTACAGCATAAAAATCCTTGGAACCTACAATAATTTAGAAAGGTGCTGGTGGCGCTAAGAATGCGAGTTCAAGAGTACCTTGATAAGTTGATTAAAGGACACAAAAAAAACTTTCTGACGGTGTCAAAATCCAATGTGGCACTGGTAAGAAATGTTGATGATGGCTAGAAAGTCTCGAACAAAAGAAATGTACGGAATAGTAATTATGCGTTTGTACATTCAGTTATTGAGAAACAGTTAGTATTAAATGTGGAATTTATTGTAAATGAAAATTGATCTGGTGTATTTCTAATTTTAATTTTTGGCCATGAGAATGTCTGTCTTTGCACTTGTACCGTAAAATAAACTTTCCTTTTCGGCGCTTGCCGCTTGCTTATCAGCTAGGCTCATAGCCTTAGATTTATTGGCAGATTGATATAATTATTGTTTTTTCTTGTATTTGAAGGGATACAAAAGACAAATGGTGTCCAACATGTAACATGATATTTGAAAGTATACGTGATCATTGGGTTACTACACACCATGAGAATGAAAATACATGTAATTTATGTAAAAAGAATTTATCATCACATTCTCACTTAGTGGAACATTTAATAGGACATGCCAGTAAGTTTCCTTCTTCTTTCTTGTATATCTTAAATAGATTGTTGTCGGGAAGGTAAACAAATATGGTACGGAAGCTGCGAAAGTCATTTATGCACACTGTGTTTGTTTAAATTAGTACTAAAATGCTTAGTCTATGATCAAATATAAATTTTTGTTTCCTGATAATAGTGAGTTTTCAGAAAAGCAAATTATTTATTTCAATAAATCTTTAATTGTTAAATGTGCAAATTATTGAGATGCGTTACGACGTTATTTTTGATCAATAATAATTAAAAAAAAATTTTCTTTTTAATTTTTAATTAATTACATATTTAAAAGGAATATATACATTGAATTTGAAGGAATTTGTTTTTGGAAGAAATGCTCGGATAGTTCAATTTTATTTTTTTTCGTAACCATTTTTGCATTCATTTTAACTTGCCTTCACTTCTGGTTTTCAAGTAACGATACCATCTACAATTTTTTTGACGTGACAATCCTGATTTTTTTTATTCTGATACCTAAATGGTACCATTAAAATGTTAATACCTCGCAGGACAAAATTTTCGAGTAAAAATTTAATGAGTGGAAAACATAAATGTTTTTAGTACAATTCATTTACTTGTATTTCTTGATGTTTATTTTTACTTTTGTACTTTTTTGGTTGTCGTTTTAAAATCCGTTCATTGTAATTTTGTACAGCATTTAAAATACATACCTGCACACCCAGATGTTCTTTTTAAATATTTTTTATACACATTCGAAATTTAGGGAAAACAAAAAAAAGATATATTTTTGAGTTTTATGTCTTTATCCCTAATTCTCGATTACACACCTCTTCCTGGTCATTACTTCGGATAACCGAGAGTATACCGGGTGATCAATATTTCTTTGGTCAGTTTACCATGACAGAAACATTATTTATTTTTTCAAATGAAAAGCCGCTAATACCAAGTAACATAAAAATTTGTGTCTCACGTTTTTTTTTTCTAGATTTTAGGCCATATAAATGCAGCGTTTGTTATAAAACATTTGCTTCTATGAGGTACTTACGTCTCCATTTTCGGAGTCATCTGAGCCAAAGGTCTTTTGTATGTAAATTTTGTGACACCGTATTTACTCATGCGAATTTATTGAAGATTCATTTAGAAAAACTTCACAACTGTACCAGTTGCCCTGGTTGTAGACGTATCTTCACGACCAATGAAGCATTTATGCAGCACAAATGCATACAGACTGATGATAATACAAAATTGAACACGTAAGAAACGACAGCTAAGAAAGACGATTGAATAATAAGAGTCTTTTTACAATTTATAGGCCTAAGCAGAATTACTGCACTAACTGCAAGAGAAACGTTCGAAGCCTCACCGTACACAATCGGACTTTCCATGAACGCAGTAAGCAAGACGATGTACCCGTGATGAAGTTATGTACGGTCTGCGGTAAACAGTTTAAGTAATATCGAAGTGAGTCAGTGATTTCTCTCGACTGATTGATACATTGATTTTCATAGAAATAACTACAAACTGAGTATTCATATGAGGGTCCACACTGGGGAAACTCCGTACTGTTGTAGTTACTGCAATAAGAAAATGACTACCAGGCATCATTTAGTTCTTCATGAAAGGACTCATACAGGCGAAAAGCCTTATGTTTGTCCTGTTTGCAAGAAGGTACATAAGAATTGTCGTTTATGTCATTTTGCTATTTGACCTTTGTAAGTGGTCACTTGTACAAGCGATTTTGTTTCTTTGTCACTTCTGTTATCCTTTTCCATTCTTCTCTGTTCTTTTTCATCCTGCTATTCCCACCAACTTTATGTCCTTAATAACCTGATCCCCCTATCACTACTTCGATCTCCCTCTTGGTCCGCTTGCTTCTGGTTTCCATTTTGTAATTCTTAATTTTTTGTTCCGGTTTTCTGCTTATATGTGCATATTAGTTTAGGCGTCTTGCTATTATCATTTTCGTTATCATCCTCTCCCTTCATTAATTGCTTTACTTTGTATTAATCGTATGTTTATATCTTGATTGTTCTTATTCGGGCTATATCCACTTCTCATTATTTTTCTCTCGAAGGTTCTTAATTGTTCTTTCTTCTTCTCTGTCAATCACTTTGTTTCCGCTGCATATATCACGACTCTTATTGAAGTTTTGTGTAGTTTTATTTTTGCTTTCTTGCCGGTTCTCTTGCTTCTCATAATGGATTTTATTTTGTCGAGGGCAATGTATTCTTTGCGCCATTTCTTTTCTAGTCTGTTTTTGTTGTTTATCATGACTCCCAAACATTTGAAGCTTCTAATCTCTTTGAATTTATACGTTTCTGTTAATTTTTATATATTTAGCTTTTTCCTTATTAATTTCCAACCATCTGTCGTATGTTTCGCTACTTGATCTCAAGATCACCTGTTCTAATAATGTTTTCTGTCTTGAAATTATCGTTGTCATGAGGGTACGCTACTATTTGTACAGAATGCTATCTTCTCATACAATTCGCAGTTACTTATTGTTCCTTCTAGCACATTAAACAACGTCGCCGATAGTCCACCTCCTTCCCTAATTCTTCTATACTTTCATTTCTCCTTTGTAATTCCTCCAGAGTTCCATAGAGCTGTCTTTGATTTATTTGGACGACCCAAATTAGCTTCTCCAACTGATGACAAAGATATTCTTTCTTTCTTTCTTATTCTTTCTTCTTTCTCGAATAATTTATCAGTTAGTTCTTTCTTCCGGGTCCGCTGCTTTCTTTGCATTGAAGTTTTTTTTTATCCTGTCAATATTGTTGCCTTTCCTGCTATTCCTCCATCATGCTGTATTACTTTTTTTTTCTGCAGTTATTCTATCTTTTCCTTATTTCTGTCCCACCTCTATTCTTCTCTGTTTATTATACAAATTATTAAATTAAAAGTATTATGTATATAAAAATTATCAAAATGCTTTTTGATATCATGGGGAATATTATGAATGAACATAGGATATTATTAATTAAGGGAGAGATAAAATACTTTGTATATGCCAGATGTTCGAATAAGCATTTTAGATGAAAATTCAGATAGCACATACCTAAGATGTACCAATTTTTCTGAAAATATTTTTTAATCTTGAATTTTTCGATTTACACCAGCTTATTTGCTGCTTATTGAAGATCAGAAGAAAATGTAATTACTGCGTTTTTCTTCTTTTTAAAGGCTTTTACACAAAGGAGTATTCTGAACACCCACAGTAAATTGCACGTAGGAAGACCAGAGAAGTGCATGATTTGCGAAAAGACTTTTTGTAGACCCGCCGAGCTAAAAATCCACATGAGGAAGCACACAGGTGATGTTTCTTATTATTTTAGAATGTTTTCAATTTGTATAATAAAGCTGAATCGGCACTTCTGCGAGTTAAGATACTTAAAATTGAGTGTAGGTTTTCACGGCTGCCGTTCATTATAAATACATTTTATTTCTTTTTCTATCTACTTCGTGTGTTTGCACGAGCTTAAATAAATATAAAAGGTTACTTTATACAGGGGGTTAAGGTGTATACTTCTCGATGCTGTTTATTGATTGATAATAAATTGTTTGAAAATGTATTCCGACGGATCTAAGTTATTTGTTTATTTCTACTAGTACTATACAATGATACTTCGATTTGCAATAATATCTTGTTACGGAATTTTCGGGTTTCAAAGGAACATTTTGATGAATTTTTATTTCTGAAACTAAAAGGCATTCTTGGATGTAAACGCGGGTTACAACATATACAGATTCGGCAGAATTTCCGCGGTAACGTATTCGTTTGTGTGATTAACCTCCCACTATACCACCGCTTCACATCTGACTTCAATTCATAGTTAATATTATTCTTATTTTATTGGAAAATCCTGTCATCTGTATAAAATCTTTTTTTTAAGAAAAAACCCAAAAATTCAATAACTTCACTATCAAATATCTCTTACTTCTGGCGTCGTTAATATTGTAGTATAAATAAAAAATCTCGTCACCTTCAACTTGATCCATACATCAAAGAGAGTCTGTATGAAATGCATTATTTGCCATTTCCATTTAATTTTTAAATAAGTTATGCATATGGAAAATACTGCATGTAACATTCTAGTTATGAAATGTCGTTTGGAACCAAGTAATTTCGTAAACCGAGGTATTACTGTACCTGGTATTAACAGCAAGGATAATAAATGTTACAAGGCTTGCTCAATTCCTATCTTAGAGTTACGTCGTTGCGTGACGTCAGTGGCATTCCACATGACATCGAATGTTGCCCACTATATAACTTTATTATCCTTAACTGAAGACTACGGTTGGCTGCAATGGAACCTAGTGCGTCTACGCATGCTTTTATTCATTCTGTTGTTTTAACATTTTACTTATGTTTACAGGCGAAAGACCATACAATTGTTCACTCTGTGAAAAGAACTTTGCACAAAGGAGTCATCTAGTGGAGCATGCGAGAAGTCACAGTAACGATAAACCATTCAAATGCGATATTTGCGGAAAGACGTTCAGACAGCGTTCTGTTCTCAATACACATGTTAATATACATTCAGGTAACATTTTATTTGTATTCCACGAAAAATTTAATCAATTCGTGCATTATTGACGTGCCAACCTAACGATTCTTGTTGTAGGCGAGAAACCTTTTAAATGCACTTATTGCTCATACGCCTGCAGACAGAGCTACCGTTTAACTATCCACATGAAACGGCACGCAAAAGGTGAAAGTGACTGTCGACCGAACGAGTGCAGCTATTGTAGTAGGGTGTTTTCAACGCAAGCTGCTTTAGATTCTCACGTGTCAAATGTCCATTTAGTATGTTTGTCTTAATAAAGTATTCATTGAGTATTATTTCTTTGCCTAGTCTCTGGTTTAAAGTATGAAATTTAGTAAACGTATGCCTATGGTACTTTGTCAAATATCGTCATTAACCCAAATTTTAATAAAAATGTCTTGCGCATGTTCCACCTTTGAAAATGGCAGTGCTCAGTATTATCCTCTATGCACAGTTTGCAGCCCAGTCTATTTTTCTTCTTCGTTCTATAATGGTTTACATCTATTATACTCCCTTCTCTATTATTTACATCTCCTTTATGATCTACATGAGATTGTGTAAATGGAATTTCTAGACCATCTTATAATTAATTATAATTTAATAGTTTTGGTTACGTGTAAAAGCACCATTTATCTTATATGATAAAACTAGAATTAATTGTAATCTGATTAGTTAAACGTAAATAGAAAACGTTAAACATGAACATGCATATATAAAAAAACAAACGTATTTTAAAAAATACTTATAAAATATGGTTGTAGTTTCAAATACTGCTCGTAGAATTGGCAATTTATATCCACATTAGCGGAGAGCTCATGTTTGGCTGAATCCTCCTTTTTAAGGAATTGAAAAGAAAGTGCTTAAAGATTAGAAAAGTGCTATTTCAATTTTCATTTTCTACTTTACGTTTTTGAACAAAATCTAATTTGGTATCTGCGTGCATACTACAAGTAACCAATAATTTATACAAGCGCCAAATTCAAAAACGAACTACAGAATTAACTTTGGAACTTTCCTCCAAGCAACTTGAATTAATGTTTATAAATGTTAGCCAGTATGATTATAAACAAATATTTTGAAAGTATATAAGGGCTCAAAAAGTAAGTTTGGTTTAAGTATTGGACGGTTACATAATAATAATAATAAAGGATAATAATTTTGATTTATGATCAATAACTCATGTTGCCTGGAAAAAAGAACTAAGTAATTATGAATTTCGTCTAAATTATTGGTTTCTTTTATTTTTATCAGTACCAGTCGAAATTTATTTTTATTTTATTTATGTTTTGAATGTAAATTCAAATCGATTTTGGTCCACCATGGATTCGTGAAATTCATGTGGAAACACCACTGGAACAAAGCACTGACGTTGAGAAATTAAACTTCTTAATAATGATCCGATGGGGTACAAAAATTCATATAACTTCCTAAACTACCAGTAAATGAAATACAATTCATTATAAACATTTATAATTATGCAAATAGAATTTTATTTTGATGTAATTCGTTATGACACCATATTCAAAATAATCATGATCCAAACAAAAATTAATTAACTATTTATTTAAAATTATGTTGTTCCCATCAAAAATTGGGTCAACCATACCTACCAATCGACAACCTGTGATCTGCTGACCAGAGATAAGAGATAAATTCAGAGAAATTACTGACCACTGACGATGGCAATCATTATCTGAGCTTAACAAAATATTTTTGACTAGAGATGGCAAAGGCAGGTGTATTATTACTTTTTTGCAGCGACTAGATAGACTCGTGTTTTGTCGATTCTCGGGGACTACCAGTAGGCAACACCAACCCCCTCTCATGAGAGGAGACGAGACGAGAACGAGTCTGTCTAGTCTCTGCAAAAAAGTAATAATTGCACCTGCCTTGGTCATCTCTAGTGATGATGCACTTAGAGGTAAAAGAAAAGGTAGTTACAGTATCAGCCGGAAGAGGCGGTACATTCCATTAGCAGGTTTTTTAAATCTGCTGCTGGCAATCAAAAGCAATATTAAACCGTCTTTCTAGTCTAAAATAACTATTTATAAAAGAAAACATTAAATATAACAATAGGAATAAATAACGAAATAAAAAATAAAACATCGTCTAAGGAATTTGGACAACATACTTAGACTTTATCTAACGAAAATTTGTTATAAAGAAATCTTTATAATAAAAATAGTAATCTTAAAAAGGAAAATATAGCTTAATATTACATTAGTAATAATAATTATTTGAGATATTAAATCTTGCACATATTGAAAAATAGAAATAAATGGCACCACTTTTCCTTTTCCTGAAGAAGCCCCATATGATTGTGGGCGAAACGTCGAGTTTTCATTTAACCATGACAGGTCCGAACCCGGAACACGTTTCATTTTAACTTTATACATCTAGGTATAAAGGTCGACGGATCTATTGAAAAAAGAAAGTCTAGTAGGCAATCTACAATCTGCCAGTTTCGACGTTGCATGGTGTCCAGCGTCTTTAGCAGACCGATAGTTAGTCTCTTGCTTACCTATTTGTTCAATACTGTGTTTTCAATTAAGCGTATCAACAACTCTTTTTAGTCTAATCCCGTTGATTACGACACTGACTCCAATCTTTGCTGATATCCTTCTTTACTTACTTATTCCTCTTTGTTGATCGAGATTGTTTAGTAAGCACCCTTCCTATGGTGGTGTAAATAAAACAAACATGTTAAATACAGAGAATTTTTAATTTAGAAACTTCAAAAGGAGATAATGATATGATATATATAAATATTTACATTAGAAATGAACATACTCTATATGCTCTAAGCAAGACTTGAAATACTATGTATATATAAATACAATAATAAAAATCATAATAAAAAACGTTTGAAGGTCGAATTTTGTGCCATATGTACGTGATTTTGTGAATTTCCTCATTTCAAAGTTAACGTCTATAAAGATTTTCCCATATTGCTGAAAGGAATCCGTATATGACCCAAAACTTGACCCCCAAATTTATAACGTGGTAAGAAAACAAACGAAAAACGAAATATTTTCGGAAAATTGAAAATTAAGAAAAGGTTGTATTTAAATATCATTTTCTTCATATGTTTTTCTTCTTTTTTTCTCTTCTATAGCGGAAAGATCTATCCCTATATATATTTATATATATATATACTAGTTTTTCATTTATATAATTAATATTATTTAAAAATGTGCATTTTTTTATACATATTTTGCTAGGTTTTATTCCCATTTTTCTTCATCTCTGAAGTTTTTTTTTTTACGTATTTGTCACTTACGATAATTGATAATAATTAGAATAACTTTTGTTTCTTTTCGTTTTATTCACTTTACACGCAATTTTATAATAATTGGAAGAAATTAGCACGTGTTTTTTTTTGTTTATCGTTTTAACTTTTCGAAATATAATTTTTAATATTCGTAGAAAAAATTTGATAAACAATAAACAAACAATATCTAAGGAATAAAAGAAAAAACAAAAAACAAACATTGAATATTATCATATAAAAAAATTTTAAAAATTCTTTACAATATTGCACTAATATTACTTATCAATTTCACTTTATTACTTCGTTTAAAATTTTTATATGGTACATGCGTTGTTGAATTTAAAATTCTTAAAAAAGAAGAAATTTTTTTCCAAAAATGAATTGATCAATAGGTATCCAAAGAAATAATATTGGAAAAATCACTTCGTCTTTTATTTATTTTATTTTCCTTTAAATATCTTAAAAATATTTACAAGTTTTACGATATGCTTCTTTGTTGTGTTCGTATGTCGCTTTTATTATAACATTATATTCGCTATTGTTTTGAATTTTCCATATAACCGTTTTATTCCTGAAAAATTATTTCTCTTTAAAGCTCATTATATGTATAATTTATATATACACCGGGTTTATGTAGACATTTCATATAACTACTTAAAAAAAGTAAGAAAGGTCGATTAATTCTTTTCTGAAAGTTCAAAAAAGGTTCGAAGTTTAAAAATTTGAACTGAAGATGTACGTGTCAACATTCATATCGAAACGTTGTTAAGAACAAGAAGAATAAGAATAAAAATGAGAAGTGAGATCGGACTATATTTAAATCTTATTTACTGGCCCTAACGCAATTCAAAAAAAGTTAAAATAATAAATAATAAATGCCTGATCAAAATCCCAAAAAGAAAAAAATCGTATATTTAGACTAGAAGAGAAATTTTTAAAAAAGTGTTTTTGGAATACGAACATTGCCATTTTCTTGGACAATTGAAAATCGATTTTCCTTTGAACAGCGGAAGACTTCTGAAAGATCGATTTTCTTTGTTTAAGAAAATTTATTTTCTTAACGGGGAGGGATGAAATTAAATGAGGTTATTAGACGAATCATTTCATTTTTGTTTAGTACATATTAATATATCACAATATGTTCTGAACATATTTTTCACTTTTTTTCGTTATTTAATTATTTATTTCTTATTTCCTTAGCCTTCTTTTCTTTCTTTTCTCTATTTTTCCACAGTACATTTCTTTTTCTTTGAATCAGTTTTTTGGCTAAATTTCCATAGAATAAGGTAACAGTCTTATAATAGATACAAAAAAAAATTATAATTATAATAATAATGAATTCTTACTAGAAAAAGGAGTTTTTTATATACATATATAAAACCAATTTAACATATGCATATAAAAAAAAGAACAGCGTATTTTTTGGGGGCTTATATTTTAGGCCTGTATATTGGCAAGATCAATTGTCTAAAACTTACTATCATAGAAAAAAATAATAAAGATAATAATAGTAATAATAATAATATTATTAATAATAATAACTGGTAAATCTTTACAATATAATAATAAGAATCACAATAAATTAACTTTACTTTTCAAAAATCTTTTTCTTTCAATTTTTAATATTAAATATGAACAGGAAAATTTTCATGATTTAATCCATTACTTTTTCGATGATTGCACGAATGATTATTTAAATTACTTTTAATAACTAAAAACGAGTTCACTTTCAATTGTTTATTTTTTTTGTTTCGTCATCGTTTACCTTATTTTTTTTTTTAATTTTAAACTTAAGAACTATCGCGAAGAGTCTCACCACTAAAATCACATTTACATTTTTTTTTGTTTATTTAGTTCCATTTTTATTTTGAATATCATTTTTATTTTGAATATCACATGGCTTCGCGTTGAATGGAAGTCTCTTATTTCCACCTAACTTTTATTTTTAACGGAAGATGGCGCTTTATGTCGAGTGATAAATGGCGACCTCGCATGTACGCAACAATATAAACTAAGAAAAAAAAAAACAGTTTAATAATCCCATCGTTCTTCTTCCACCACTTCCCGTTCTTGTTTCACTTGTTTCTCCGGTTCCGGCTCTTCGTTGTTTTCTTCGAGTTCCTCTTTGTCTTGGTGGTGCAAGTGATGAAGTCTTTGCTCTTGGTGTTGATCGTCGCCTTGGCTTACCGATGAGGCATCGCTCTGGTCGTCCTCGAAGCGATCCATCACCGGGGTCGGTTCCACTCTGACCGTTTCTTCGGAACTCCTCCTACCATAATCTTCAGTTTGCATTACGCAAACTCCGTTTATGATTACTTCATCTCCGCTTTGAGGTTGGTGCTGTTGTTTCTCTTTCTCATCCTGCCATTCCGGATTTACCCATTGAGGTGCCGCAGGTTTCCTCCTTGAGGATCTACCTTGCGACGAGACCGGCGTTTCTTTTTGTTCGATTTTTACCTCACCTCTATGCAGGCTCCCCGACATATTGGAATCTTCAGATCCTACGTTACTATCGACGTCATCTTCATCGTCGAAATCCCCAGGTTCCCTCTTTAACGAGGTCATCGATAAGTCCAAACCGCTCATTTGTTCTTTAACAGCGTTATTTAAAGCGGATAAATCCATATCGCTGGCCGGAAGTAGTCCCCGCCCGATCAGGGCTGCCAAATTCGGATTGGTCGCGATATAGGGATACCCTAAGGGCAGATTGCTGAGTCCTATTCGTTCCTTATTCAGTTCTAATAATCTTTGGTTTAGTAATATCTTGAAATGTGATGGATCGAACGGCGTTTGACTGCCGGATTGGTCTCTCGGCGGAATATCGGTCGCTATGCCGTGAGGAACCTGCTGTTTTAACCGCATTCGATGGTTATGGAACCAATTCGTTATAGTCCGACTTGATAAATTCAATTCGCCGGCTAAGAATTCCATTATGGACATATTAGGGTAAGGATCCATAGCGAAGGCCAGTCGTAACGCTTCTTTCTGTTCTTCGCTGAACAGGACCCTTTGCTTTTTCGAGGACGGTGGTCCTGGACCGGGGGAATTCGAATGGTAGAACTCGGAAGTGTCGTTCGACGAGGTATCGGAGCTGTTATCGTGCGCTCCTGGCCCAGAAGATCTCCTACGCTTATTGGCTTCTCTTCTTTCATTTTTGAGCGCTTGCAGCCTGTCCACGTTGTGAGCATCGTTCAGCCAGAGTTGCATCCGGATGAATGGCTCCCGACCTTTGATACTGAGCATGTGCCATGGTTTAGGTTTGGAGAGAAGTTCCGAGACTGAACCTTGACTCAAACCTAGAACTGCTTCGCCAAAGATCTGAAAATACGAGAAGTGTTTTAGTAGAAGTTAACTTGATAACAATCTAAGTTTTCATTAATATTTCTCGAACGTCAACTAACAAACACCTCCTCACCTTTTGGCCTATGTTATTCGCCAGAAGAGCCTCTTTGATTTTTGTTGTGATTACTTGCGTGTCGAGATCTTGCGTCAGCGCCGCCATTTCGTATACGCTAGGCGAAATATGCTGGTGCATTGGTCTCATTGTCGGCTGTTGGTTGATGGGTGACGGTGGGATACCATGCGGACTATGATTGTTCTTCTTCATATGCTCCTGGTTTTGCAGGGTAATAGCGTGATGTGGTGGCACTCCAGGAGGCGTTAGAAGCATCGGCGGCGGCGGAGGTTGAGGATTGTTTTGATTATGGTGTCCCATCTGCAACGACGGAGGCAGAAGATTCTGCGATTCTTGCATTTTATTGAGGAGTCCGGCGGCCTCGCTCAACATTTTAGGTGTAGGCGGCATTGGCTTGGCGACGGACGTACAAGCTGAAATGTAGTAAGGGACTATATGAATAGGTGCGATGATGTTCTAAAGAGCTCATTCGATTGGATCATTGAAAATTTATAGGATCGATGAAGATCTACGAATTGGAACCTCAGTAATAGGGGTTTTGATAACTAAATAAGCTTGTGCATGCAAAATTTTCAAAGAACAAAATTTTTTATGATCCAAAAATAGGATTCGGTATCAAAATACGTACCAGCCCCGTATCCGCCTGTTCTCATCAGCTTCTCCGGCGCTATTTTATACTGGCTGGCAACTAGTTTATGTACAGCATTGTCGTCTTCTAGAAACATCTTCATTCTGATGAAGGGTTCTCTACCTTTTTGCGTTAACATATGCCAAGGTTTAGGCCGTGCTAGTAGGTCGCTAACTGATCCCTGCGAGAGCCCAAGAACCGATTCTCCGAATAATCTTTGGCTTATGGAATACTGGCTTAATTGCTCTTTAACCTTCTTAACTATGTCTTCCGTGTTTAGGTTATTGTACAGATCGAATTGTTGTTGGGTTATCGGCGGGAGCACGGCTTTTAGGGGTCGCTGCGAGGACGGTGGATGAGGTTGCGATGGAGGTTGGGAAATTAAAGAGTTCGTAATGGAAGCCATTCTTTGTAAAGGACTAGCGGCCGCCGATCCGGAGAAGTCATCGGTTGGGGTCATCGCGGGCGGCAAGATTGTGTTCCCTAAAGGACTGGACGCGGTAGAACTCGTTGTTTGGGGCGTTGTTCCCGGTTCGATTTTGGGTCTAACCAAACTGAAAGCGCTACCAGAATGCTTCGTACAATCCTCTTCCTTATCCTTCTCCTCCGTACCGTTCATCATCTTGGTTTTCTCTTTCGGTAGAGATAGATCTTGCGCGCCTCCGTTCATCGTAGGATTATGCGCTAGAGCTTGCTGTTGTAATGCGAGAAGACCGAGATTAGGAAGCGGACCAGGAGTTTGGGTGACGTTGATCTTAGCCAATTCCCTGTGGTATGCGTCGAGTGCCGCGCGAATATCATCTTGGGTTCGATCCATAGGCGCTCCGCTAAATATTTGTGGCAGAAACATACTACGCATAAGTTTAGCATTTGATTATGTTCACAAAAATAACACTTACCTATGGACTACGTCTCTGGAACTTCTCATATCCTCTAACCTCCTCCCCATTAGTTTCGCGAATTCTTCCTGGTATATCCTCACGACTTTCTCCTGAGGTATATCGTCGTTTTCGTACTTTTTCAGCTTTCGATTCTGCGAGGAGTCTTTCGAAAATGGACTGGGACATCCTTGCGGCGACTTCGAATCGTCGTTGCTGTGCGTGTCTTCCACCGGCGTCTTCATATGCATGTGGGACGCTTCGCTGAGGATGTGCGCTATTCTGTCGTCTGGATATTCGTTTTCTGGCCTGCCAAAAGTCGGTATGCCATTGTCTTTGCCTGAGGAAAAATTGTCTGTAAGAACCAATTAAATGATTCTTAGGATTATGTCGTCCACAGGGATAAAATGGTTTAACATTTTCATTGAAGGTTAAAAGTATAAAGCTAAGTTAGTCTCTGTTAGAAGCGAAAGCAAAACAAAAAATAAAGTGTTAAATACTATTTTTATTATAAAGTGTTAGCTAATACTAAAGCTGTAACTAATATTTAATCTATTTTACTTGTGTTAGAAGAGAGAATTTGTGAGCTGGAGTTTTATGTATTTTTTGTGGTTTATTGTAGATATTTCTTTCATAAATTTAGTTGTTATAAAGATTATTGCAGAACCGATTCCGCTGTACAAAGCTAAAGATTGAGAAATCTCGAACCGATTGAGCTTTTGAGCATTTTCTCTAAAATAATTTGAGAAAATAGTATCTAGCAAAATATATTGTTTACTAACAGAATTTAATTTAAGTACTAACAGCCAACGTGGATTTCGGCCTGGTCCCTCTAATTGATAGGGAGGAGTATACTGCTCGATCTTACTAAAGCTTTTGATTCACTAAACATATCTTTCATTTATGAAAAAATACAAAATATAGGAGTCCGCGGACCATTACATGATTGGTTATTATCGTTCTTTTATAACAGAAAAATTGTTGTTCGGATCGAGGAGGCAAGGTCGAGGAAGTTTGACATCAGCATCGGTACACTGCAAGGAAGCGTATTAGGGCCGCCAATATTTCTAACGTATATAACGTAATAGGGAA
The DNA here is from genome assembly GCA_902654985.2 of Oryctes borbonicus. Taxonomy (NCBI): domain Eukaryota; kingdom Metazoa; phylum Arthropoda; class Insecta; order Coleoptera; family Scarabaeidae; genus Oryctes; species Oryctes borbonicus. The sequence goes on along the minus strand of LR736892.1, from coordinate 3,438,629 downwards.
GGTCTTTCTGTATGCGGATGGCTCGTGCTTTGTAGTATCTGATCCTAACGAATCACATGTTATTCATTGCTCTTAACGAATACGAGAATTTGTGTTGTTTTAATAAATTAATAATAAATCATAGCAAAAACAGTTTAAATTTTAGTATTGAAATCTTAACTCCATCTATGGATTGTATATTATTGGATACTGCATTCGATTGTAACCTCTGGGAACCTCAAATTGAATTTCTATGTGGTGAACTTCGAATGGTATGTTATATAATCATTATTCTCAAAAATATTCTCACTTTTGAGGTTCTTTTAAATGTGTATTATGCTCATGTTTGCTCTGTACAATGTGGACCAAATTCGATACTTTTAATAGGGAACTTATATTTCTAAAGGAATTAGACAAAAACTGACCTAAGCTTCTGGAGCTCGATTTTAAAGAGAAATCGATTGGTGAAATCCCTATTTTTATATCTTCCTTAATATAAGAGATACAGAGCGTTTTTTTTAAATGTACAATTTTTAAAAACCCTTGCAACTTTTTAAAAATAATTTGAAATGAAGAAAAACAAATAATTTAAAAATTGTTTAAATAAAATATCAAGTGTGTATTGTCATTCTAAAGGTAATTTTATATGCTTTTCAATAGTGTAAAAATATATAGGGCGTTCCATATAAAAAAAACACAAGTCTTGATAATATCTCAAAAAATAGGAGTTTAAAAAAAGAAAAAATTAGAGCATAGGATTCTGCGTCAAAAAGCGCCCTAATATAGGTTTGATATAAATCGAGCATTTTCACAAATAAAAAAGTTACAAGGGTTTTTAAAAATTGCACATTTTAAGAAAACGCTCTGTATCTCTTATATTAAGGAAGATATAAAAATAGGGATTTCACCAATCGATTTCTCTTTAAAATCGAGCTACAGAAGCTTAGGTCAGTTTTTGTCTAATTCCTTTAGAAATATAAGTTCCCTATTAAAAGTATCGAATTTGGCCCACCTTGTACTGCGTTATAATATATTGGTTTGATTTATGTTTTACATTTTCATATCCTTACATTAACATTAATATATTTATATATGTAACTAGAAACCCTTTCAGGACTCTGGCCGAACATCATAGTTCAGCCTATAGCCATCAGCACTAGAAAGAACACGAAATTAGTCTGTCTTATTATAAATTTGTTATTTATTGCAAATGTTATATTGTATGTGTATTTTGTTGATTTAACCTTATCTATGTATATATATATATATAACGTACCGCACAGGGTCAATAAAGATTTTATTTATTTATTATTTATTAATATAAACGTTTATCTTATTAACCTTTAACAGACGAATAAGAAAAATTAAATGCTTCAAGTTCTATTAAATTGTGAATAAAACAACGTTATTGAAGAGTTCAAAAGCTGCAATATTGGAAAAAGGTGGCAACGAAACGCATAACTTTAGGGGCCTTGGTAACATCGACATTATTTTATAGTTTAAAATGTTCACTTATTGCGTTTCACTAAATAAAACTGGGAAGTTTAATTTAATTAAAATAAATCTTTCCATATTTACGTAGGCTAAAATAAATCATTAAAATTAAAATTAAAAAAAATCAACACCGAGTTAAAACCTTATTTTTCCATTGAAATCAATATAATTGTCTGAGGGGAAGAGCCAATTTTTTCAAACTTTGGAAAACTGTCCGAAACATTTTTTAAAATATATTAACGTGAATGCACCACAATCTGGAATTTTTCTTTTCGAATAAAATTAAGCGGATTTCAGGATTTGAAAAAAATCTTTAAAGTGGATTTTCTCAAAATAATTACGTGGCTTCTATCCTTGTTGCTCCAAGGTCTTCATTTTTGTATACTGTCAATCTTGTATGATTAATGAACAGCTACACCAACACCAATTAAAAATTTAATCAAGGATTAAATTAAAGTGACAGGTAGAAAGTAACAATTGCAATCGATGAAGTAGAAAGACTGCCATATTCTACTTGACATTTCGACTTAACCTGAGATTAAATTTTAATTTATGTTGGTGTAACTGATCATTATAGTTTATAATAATCAAAAATGGATGTACTAAAAGTTTGTTTGTCTCTTTTATAGCTTTCCATTCAAAGTAAGTAATTCTATTACGTTTTAAATTTATTTCAAATTGATTTATTTTAACCACAAAATTTATATCTGCCTTCGCTAATACAAGATTCAAGATCCAGAGATTCGAAAACAAAAGAAAATCAAAACGATAATTAACAAGCCGTCTTCAGATCAACTCCGTTCAAGACAAAGGATCGAGACCAAAGAAACAACCTACCTACGGAGCGGTAGATAGACAATAACGTATACAGCACACGGCATATGCCACTCCCATCAGTTATTAACATAACTGACATACCCGGCGTAAAGTCCTTTTTATAAAGTCGACTGACCAATGGTGCATGAGCCTACCGCCCGGCTACAGGCCGCACTTTTGCGAATCAAATCGTTTCAATTTTAGATCTCACAGAGGCAAGTATAGCAATACGGCGAGGCGAGCGAGCGAGTTCCTACCGGCGTTGGATTTTGACGATAAATTACGCGAGTAGATTCTTTAGAATATTAGATCGGAATTCCTCAGGATGAGATATTGAAATGATAAAAACGGATACCAGTTCGGCTAGCCAAGTTCTATAAATAGGAGAGAAAAGATTTCGAAATATTCTCGCCGTTCGGAAGATGATCGAGACCTTTTCCGAACGATTTTTCGAACTATTTAAATGCATTTTTTCCTATTGTACTATTCACTATTGATAGTAATAGAGAATTAATCTTTAGTTATTAAAAAACGAATTCCAGCACATGAAAAATCTCAGATTGTAATTAAAATTTTGAATGAGGCTTTTCCATTTTAGAAAAAAGAATAGTAAACTGTTCATTTTTATTTAACTAAAATGTTTCCAAAGAAGGCATCCTCCAGAGGATGATTATGAGATATGTTTATTATTTTGTATGTGCACTGAGAAAAAGGATGTTTTGATTCAAGGAAGCTGGCATTGAGTAAAAGAAATAATATTTTTCAATACAAGCAAAGAAATATTGCTTTCTATCAATCAAAGTTATAATTTTTTTAACATCATTTCTTTAACTCAAAAAAGCATTTAACACTAATCAACAAATCTTGGTATTTGATATAACAAAATTGATATGTTTGAACCAAAAGAATTGATAGCAATTAAATTAACTTTTTTAAATGAAAAAAAACGTCGCATTCTTAACCAAAGAAATAGTAACAGTGATAGCAACTACAACATAGATCTGGTTACCTGAATACATAAGTAAAAAAATTCTGCTAACCCAGCTGCTCATTGGTGAAATCCTTCGTAGCAAAAGCGACGCGAGGAGAAAGAACGTGAAACAACGGACATCAGCACGGTTGCGAGCGTATCTCTATCCGCATCGCTGTTGCCTCCACCCTCCATCAAGAACGGTGAGCCAGGCGTATTTCCTGGCGCCATCTAGTGCTAAGAGATATAAGCGCCCGCCGTCCAGAGGAAATGCACCTGGCTCGTCGTTCTTAAAGGAGAATGTAACCAAAAGACACATTTCCTTGACTTGAAGAAATCATTTTTTTTGCAACTGATGTCAAAGTTATCACACAAAGAAATATTTAAAAAAATACTATTTTATTTTGAAACAAATAATATCTTCATATTTACTTATATCAAAGAAATATTGTTTTCACTTAGTGAAATAACGCCAAAAAATATATTTCTTTCATTCAAACAATCCTTTTTTCTTGTGTAGAGTAGGTAATATTAACCATTGCAATACGTTGAATAGTCTTATTTAGCTTAGACAACTCGATTTTGTTTGTAATCGTGGTGGCGGCCCAACGGGGTGTATAAGTTTTCTGAAGCTTGTTGGAGCTCTCAGGAGCTTTTAGCGTGTAAATCAAGATTGAGGAGATATGGACAACATTGCCTTATTTTGGACTACATAACGATTTCAACTTTAATTGACAAATCTTGTGTAATTTATTGGATGCATCAATGGAGTCATGAGTTGAAAACACTGTCAAATAAATATACAAAACCCCGTTTTCAACCTTATAAATCGTTCTTATCAGGTTTTCTATAAATCAATAATTTTTTGCTATTTTCGTTCAAATTTATTATAAAAACAAAAAATTTGTTTTTGGGAATAGTTTCATTAATACTTGTGCTATAAAAAATAAAGATTCTTTTATACAATAAGTACATGAAAAACTAAAAAATAAAAGTTTTAGAAGCTCTCCTAAAGGCGCAAGTCGTTAACTAGCTACGTTACAAATTTTTAAAATTTGCGGTTAAATCAATCATTGTGCCATTAATTCCGGATTAAGGTTATTCAATAGAAATTCGTAATTTGAATTTAATGCAGTTTTTAATGAATGAAGTGGTAAGTAAATGAAATGCACGTGTAAATCAATGGGGTTTATTGAATTTTGTTTTATTAAAAACCATCTTTTTTCAATTAAATTCTTAGTTCAGAATGTTGTTTGTTCATGTTCCATTTTGCTTCAATTCTCGGTTTGTTTTCAGTTCTTTTTCTTTGTTTTCCTGCATTTTATGATTGCTCACTCCATTTCTTTTCTTAGTATTCGTCATTCTGGTGGTTTTTCTAGTTGCATCTCCTTTTCTTGTTACAATTTCAGGTATTCAAATAATACTGCTTTCATGTTTCTGAAAAGCATTCATCTCACCTCCATCTTTTTTTATTCAAGCAAAAAAGGTGTTTATTTCAATTCAATGTTGTTTTCCCTCCATTGTTCCTTTTCATAGCGCATTCCTCCTTTTTTCCTTCTGTCCATTTTTATAAGTATTTTTTCCAGGTTTCTTTCATTCTCGCAACCCCCGCCTGAACATCTACGTTCCACCAATTTTTTCTTTCATTCAATAATCAAAAGTAAAGCAAACACTTTACATTAACAAACGTTATTGCTTGATGAAGGCAAACAAAAAGATATAGTAACTGTAAATTGCAAAAAAATCCAGTAGCGTAACTACCACATTCGCTACATTTCACCTTACCGAATTCGCTATTTGTTTGATAAATTGAAATTTGGGCAATTCTATAATTTTCACATAAGAATCCTCACGAGGCATGCTTAGCATGGATAGCAATGTTCGATGAATGGAAATTTTATGTCTTTGGGACTATCCATTTGAAATGTTTGGGAATTTTGAAAATCTGTGCCGTTGAAGGTTAATTACATTTATATATTCAAAGTATTCAACTCCTATTCTAAATAAAATTCCTTCCACGTTCTGAATCAATACCAACGCAATTAGGTAAATAAAAGGTCTTACTCATACCACACTTTCGATTCTATTGTGACCTTTTCCACTCCAAAATCATAACCGGCGTTCACTTTGTTCGACATTCACATATTGTCATCGCTTCAACCTTTTTTCCCAGCGCCTACCAATACCTCGTTAATTACTACTGTAGCGTTTCGCGATTGCGTTTATACCATGGTCATCGGCAGTGAAGATCTGTTTTGTTTGATCGTTTCGATTGCCATGCCTTCTGTATAATTGTAAACACCTTTTTTTGTTGGCAGCTATAGAAAGATGAAAAAAAAATCTGTGTGGAATTGACATCTTAATCGAAGAAAGATAGGAAAGGATTTTTTTCATGTAATCTATTCAGAATTGTTTTCAAAAAGATCTCATAATGTACTTTGTTTATTAAATTATAACTCAGTTATGCTTTGTGTTTGCAGTAGCATAAAAAAATATATTTCTATGACGATTTAAGTGCCCCATATTAGGAGTGAATGGGTCTGATACAGATCTAAGTATGATTATATAAATAAGTGATAAGCAAAAATGCCCATAAATTTTTAAAATAATTTTTTGGAATCAAAATAAGAATTGATATCCAAGTTGTACGAGGGATCGTTTTTCCCAGATTAGACATAAAAAAAAAGATTAGCACAACAATAAAAATTTGTTTTTCAATAACGTTTCCGGTGCATTACAAAAAATTCCTTTGGTTTGTCTGCAAAATACCTCCCAACAACCGTTATAAATTCGTCATCGTCCATGAATTTTGTTCCCATTACCGTCCTTTTGAGATTTGGAAACAAAAAATAGTCTCAGGAAGCTGGATCTGCAATATGAGGTAGATGGTCAACTTCGATGATACCATATTCAGCAACGGTAGCTTTTGAAGGTCTTGGCTTGCGGGCTGGTGCATTGTCGTGGAGTTATAGGACACCTGGCGTCATTTTTCCGTATTTTTTCACTTTAATAGAATCTCTGGGGTGAGCCTGCGTAATATTCTCCTGTTACCGTGCTACCCTTATTTAGATAATCAATTATTAAAATTCCTTGAAAATTAAAAAAAAATAGTATTATTATAATAATAGTATTATTTTTCAAGTAAAAGGGGCGACTTTAAACTTCTTAGAACGGCCGAAGCCTTTAATATTCCACTACCTTGATTTCTGTTTTGACTCAGGGTCAAAATGATGGATTGATAATTAAATATGGTTCGTGTCCATCCGGACATGTGTTCGGAAAGGCGCAATCATTCGTGGAACCCGTTTTGAGCTAACTTTTATTATCCTAATGTATTCGTCTAGAATTCTAAGAACCGTGGTTTACGAAACTCCTAATAAAGCTGTTACTTGGCGCTACTTTAGTCTTGCAACCTCCAGCACCAAACACCTGATTTTTTTAATAACATCGGAAATGATCACGTCACCAGGCCAACCTGGACAGGAATCATCATCCATGGATTCTCAAACATGTTTAAACAATTTTGACCATTCGCAGATACTCGATTTTCGAACATTTCTTCACGGATAATTTTGGAGATTTTCTTTGTTTTGAAACATGGATACACTACTACATTCCGGAGACAAAGGAACAGTGAAAACAGTGGATTTTAGAAGGCGAATGGGCTCCGAAGAAGGCGAAGACGGCAAGGTGAGGGCCTCGGTTTTATAGGATCCAAGCGGAATTATCTACACTGATTATTTGGGAAAAGGACGAACAATAACTGAAAAGTACTACGTGTCCCTATTGGACCGGTTGAGCCAAGAAAAATGTCCTCATTTGAAAAAGAAAAAGATCCTCATCCATCTAGACAACGCATGGGAGCACACCTGCGAAGTTTCAATTGCACCGAATTTGGTTCCTAGCGCCTTTTTTTCATTTCCAAATTTGAAAAAATGGCTCGGCAGACAACGGTTCACGCCGATCGAGGAATTCATAACCCAGATACCTATTTTGAGGACTTTCCGAACTCCTACTTTTTGCAGGGCTTAACAAAGCTAGAGAAACGCTTGGAAAAGCGTATAAAGTCAAATAAAGGTCATGTCGAAAACTAAATAAATTACTACAGAAAATACTTTGTTTTTTTCTATCTTTTGCTAAGGATTTATTGAACGACCCTCATACTATTTCAGTACCCTTAGCTTCTGTTTACTCCATTTTATAGCAGACGTACGAAATGAAGTGAATAAGTTGCATTCAACGATATAATCATTAATTCATTTTTATAATCAAGCAAAATTATAAAAATTATTATTTTCCATATAAATTTTATGGATCATTATCGTTTGATTATGGCAAACAGTATTTATAGTAATTAATGCACAATTAGACGGCTAATAAAAATGATAATGGGTAATGAAGGGGGCCCCCTTCACTTTCATACATATTTATTACGACGCCGATGACATATAAAAAAGAAAAGTAAATTTTTATTTCTATTGTTTAAATTGGTTTTAAAGCCGAATAAAAGCGGGGCTATTAAATAGTAATATAAATAATTCATAAAATGGAAACGCTTGACTTAGATTTAGCAGATATAATTAGAACTATAATTTGATTTGCTTTGTTTCCGTCCTTATCTATCACGGTTATTTTTTTCTCTTTTTTCGTATTCGATAAACGTGCGTTTGTAGGTACGTAGTTGTTTTTTTTTTTAATCAGTTTCCGTGTTAGCTCGTAATTTTGAATTCGAGTGGTTGTTCCGTGATCCGTGGCACTTCCGGTCGTTCGATCCACGGAGTTATGTTCTTCTTTTTAGGAATTTTGCAGTTCGTTCAATTATAATCACTGTGTAAATTGTGTGAAGGTGATTTTTTTTCAATTCTTGCAAAGGCAAAATAGATTAAATTTGCCTTTGATATCATATAAACGGAGTGGGGAAATAATAGGAGATTTTTCAACAGTGCTTAATGCTTATAGAAATATCATCCAAGTATCTAAAAGGTCTATCATTGAAAATCGTTTTGAAATATTTTATTATATGTACTACATGACATGGAAATTGCAACACCAAGAATTTGTTAACCAAGCTTGGCAGAAACGTGTAACTAATCAAATGTTATCATTGATTATAATTTCTTGCCTCAATTTTTGCTGATTTTTCCAGTCTCACTTTTGTTTAGCGTGAAGGTTTGATTATGTCTAGAGTGTGGCAACGTTCAGTTGCGCGAATTCGATGGAGGTTGAGTTGCTGGCTTCCGTTAAAGGCAAATTGAAAATCGGCTTGATCGGAACCAATCCACCATCATGTGCTGCTATCATGGACTACAGAGGGTCAGGAAAGTATAAAGTATAAATAATGTTTCCCATTTTTATTGTCAAAAATTGAAAATTTTGAGCAAAAGATCTATTAATTATAAAGGGCTATTTTTGTAATCTGGCATGATATCTCAATTGTAATAATAGGATGAATTTCTTTGCTTAAAATATAGTCCATAATATGAACAATACTCGTGAAACAAATTTTCAGAGGACACATGAAACTTCTGCACGCGCTTGTCAATTTGTTATGGAAGCTGGGTTGTGATCCAGTCAATAGAGCACAACCTTCCCATTGAGAACCATATGCTTGCCATTCTCATATTTCTATTGTATTTATCGAATTCCATAACTTAACGCCCTTCGTCCATAAGAATTTCCTACCCAAAAGAGGATTTAACGAAATAAATTTTTTGTTTTATAAAAAAAATCATAAAAGACCATTTAAGGTGGAATTCTTGAATATTCGTTGGTAATGAAGTCGATATAAATGCAAAAATTTGTCTTTAGCTATTGGTCAAATTCCAATATTTTGGTAGCTATTTTATTAGTACGTTTAGGGAAGTTCCGGAAAAATTGTTTCTTGACGAGTCCATAAATGAACAAGTATAAATATTATTTTTTAGATCGGCGTCCTGTTAAGAGATAATTTAATCCTGTTAAGAAATAACAAATGTGGGAATTATTTGTTTTATTATAATTTATTCTTTAATGCATTTTCGGTGCAAAGAAAACCACTTTCTAGATACAACCTTATAACGATATAATAATAAATTTTGCCTTATTTGCGAAAAGTTTCCGCATGTCATTCCAGCCGTAAATGGTTCTTACGGCACTATAAATCATGCAAATTATCCTAGAAATGCTAAAATAAAATACAAATAGAATAATTTTTGCTTCGGAAATAAATCTAATCTCTCGCTGTAGGAACATTCACCAGCGATTTATAATAACAATAACGCGGAGATTTTATTTACAATCATTGGAGGCAAAAAATAATCAAATGCCAATTCTAATCATTCGAAAGATAGTGTTCGTTTAGTTTCTGCGGTGTACCAATTTCCCTAGTTCATTGATAAAATTATATTTCCCAATATCTTTCGTATGTGCTGTTATTGTTGTTGTATGCTTCCTTTTTGATTACTATTTGTTGTTATTGCTAATTAGTAATTTGTTTTTTTTTTCGTTCTCTAATCGCGAATGTTTTGTCGACCTAAATTTAAAAAAACGGATTTAATTTCGTTACAATAATAAATAGCCACGAAAAAAAGGATTGGAACAACAATAAAAATTTATTTTTCAATATCGATCCCCTGCTTTTGGATGCAAATATTACACAGTTTCAATAACATCTCTAATCCATTATAAGAAAATTCCTTTGGTTTGCCTGTAAAATTCCTTTCAATAGATGTTTAAGTTCGTCATCGTTTGCAATTTTTGTTCCCAATAGTCACAGGCTGCTAGACAGCCAGGTAGATCTGGCTTATAACTTCTATGAAGCCACGTTCAGTAATGGCAGCTTTTGTCGTGATTGGTGCATTGTCGTGGAGCAACGGGACACATTAAAATTCCTTGACAAGCCCAAGAAATAGGTGCCATTACTTTTTCTACAGAAGGGGTGACTTTAAACTTCTTGGGAGGGCTTAATATGCATTGGTGTTGTTTTGACTCAGGGTCAAAGTGATGGACTCGAACCCAGGTTTTATCTTCGGTAACAAGTCAATTTGATAATTAAGCTTATTTCGTTTCCACAAAGGGCCAAAAATTGTTCACCACTACACGTTTCCATCCGGTCACGCATGGTTCTTCAATCTTGCGTCTTCCAGTATCAAACACTTGGCTTTTCAAAACATCGGAAGCGACTCTTAACCGTGTTTAAATAATCATTCTCGTATTCAGCCAACAGTTTTTCGCGAATAGTTTTTCCTGCTCGATGTTTGGTCATTTGGCACGTGAAACAATATCGGGAAAAATTACATTAAAATTGAAAACTGTCTAGTCCGAGAGTGTAAAAACGACCCTTTGTTTTGAATGCTTGGATCTTATTACATTTATTAAATATTCATTGAAATTACACGGATATTAAGAACTATTTCCTTTGTAAACGCTGATGTATAAGCATAGGTTTCTTATTTTCATTTTTGGCTATTGACCATGTTAAGAACTGGTTGGATGGATTGTAGCAAATGGGTTAAAAGAGAGAATGTTTGCATTGTTGATGCTTTGAAATAGATAGAATGTTTTCTGGTCCTTAAACGATTGCTAAATTGTAAGTTTTCAAAATTTTGCAATTAAATATTGAGTGCGATGGGGATAAGAGAATAATTATTTTGCATCACTGGGCGTCGACAAATTTTCATTTGGTCCTGCAACAATCGCCCAAATGCAATTTTTGTTATCTCCAGGGAAGAAATAGCAACAATTTTCAAAATAAAGTATTCTTTAGCACTTCGTCGAATTCCTTAAATGTTCCTGTTGCTGATTTAATTCCGTTTTCCAAAGAAGTATATTTTTAAACTAACTCAATAAAAGATTCGAAGACAAAACCTAAATTTAACACTTTTAATTTTCATTTGCGTCATTCATCGCTGCACAAAACGAAGGAATACAACGTCGAAGAATGGTAGAAGCGCAGGGGAGGAGGGGTAGCTGATGTCGATGTAAATTTGCGTGTTTCGTCGGGATTGCATGTGAAAAATACCGTGAAAGCAGTGATTTTTTTTTGTTACCCGAACTTACTCCCCGAACTATAATTTCTACCTGCGGCCCCCGCCTGCTCCACGAAAATGCCAGTCGTCAGCGATGGAAATCGAATTTTCTTCGTCCAGGACCGGATTTGCATCTTTTCAGTGTGTGGGACCGATTTAAATTATTTTTTTTAGCGAAGGAATAAGTTAAGGGTGATACTTTGCATGTGGGCACTGTTTCCTTTCTAAATTACAATTTTTCAGGTATCATCTGTTTGCAAATTGACAAATTCCTTAATATTATGAGAGAAAAGATGAAAAAATGAATTGCATTTAGACAAAAACATATCGCACCTTCACGTCGAAAAGTTTAAAATTTATTTCTATAATAAAAGCAAACGCTTATCTATGCAAGATCTAAACGTAATTGCGTCATATTCATAGAAATATGTGTAATTAAAATGCTGGGGCCATAAAAAACCAGTAGACATTGAAATTATCTCTTTATTTCAGCAATCATATGAATTAATTCACCTGTTTAACGTGAGATGCACCAACACGTAGAGTCCATTAAAAAAAAAGGTATAATTAATAGCATTTTTGATTGGGTAATAAAATTGTCACATCCAGTAAATTCGAGCAGAACCAATTATGGAAGGGATTTCCTCGAATAAATTGCTTGAAAAAGCAGCATATCTGCAGTGCAAGATATCAAGAATGATAATATAGATGAACTAATTAATACATTATGTATTTAAGATCTTTAGATAACATTTGAAAGACAAGATGCAAGATATTAATATTTATTTGAACTTATGTTGGCAGTAAATTTGAATAAGTTATAGTTCTATTAGAGTCTTCTTGGTATTAAAATTGCTTGCATTTCTGCAGATGTTTGAGGAAATTCATTTGGTCATAGTTAAAAAAAAATTAACTACCATAAGCTAAAAGGTTCTCATTTGTCTACTGGGCAATTAGATCACCATGATTTATTATGTTTTTGTCATTAATAATTTGAGTACCAATGTGCGGTTTTTATCTATTAATTGGCCTAAAAGAGAAAGAAGTTTTGCTAGGCTAAGACTTTTTACTTTGGTTATAGGAAAAGTCTTCATAAACGATTTTTTTTTTAGTTAAGTTTATCTAAAAACTGCGTGTTGGTCAAAACATTTTGGGCAATCCCAACGATCAATGCATAACATGGAAGTATATGCAAATCAAAAGATCAATCAAAATCAGCATTTGCCTCATCTTCGATTCAGAAAATTTGACAAATCACGTGTCGTCCTCAATATGCTTCGAAAGAACCATAACGTAAATAAAAAAAAAATATGGAAAACATAAATTGGTTGCAAGCCATGGAAATTTACTAAACCAAACGTACGGTCCTGTATCCAGCACCTAGTATTATACTGTATATACCAGATATACAGTACTTGTATATCTGGTATTAGCTACATATCACGGTAGGCCTATATGTCTGAAGAATTCGCATTCGTGATCGAGTTCGCCTCGATAATAGCTTTATTAATAACAATAACAAAAGAATAACGCCGTCGTTCCTTTCGCCCGCGTGCAGTGAATAAGTTTTGACGAGGGGCAAGTGGGGGCGATGAAGAAGCTTGGGGGAGGTTTGTAGTAGTCGGCAAAGTCTGTTATTAAGGCTCCCGATATCGATTGTTAAAAGTGGTTCGATGGTTATTGATTCGCCGTGTTTATTACGAAAGTAGTTAGTGGATATACCCCTGACGATGGTTGCCGATTTTAAATAACTCAATCAATGTCATTCGCTGGCCCCGCGGGAGAGGAATTGTAGTCTTGATCGGGGTTCAAAGGCGAAAGGTGATTGGAATGGGAATAGTTCAGGGAATTTTAGATTTATTTCTTATATAATGGAAGTTTTTTGCAATAGTTGAGTTAGATATGAAAAACGATACAATTTTTGTATTGGCCATTATCTTGAATGCTGTTTTCAAACTTATCTTGAAATTGTCTAAAATTTAGTTCAGCAGGCGTTGATCAATTGCGAGCACTTTAAGGAAAAAAAAATCACATGTTGATAAGCACAATTATTCACGTTTGAAAACCTTTCGACTACCATTGGTCCCCCTATGTGTTGGCTAAATCAGTGGTATGAGGGTTGGGTATAACCGTCTTCTTCGATTAGAAAATGGCGAGTTATTAACATCCTTACGAAGACTCTCGATCAAGCACAACCAACCGATCTGCTGGTATATGCGGACGTCATATTTGTATTTTGCCCTCATGCAGGCAGTACTGCAGGGGTTTTTGATGTATCTGAACAAACATCACAACAATATCAAAGGTTTAGATTACAACAAATTGGTGATTTAGAAAGAAGAAATTATAGTTGCGAATCAAAAGAAGTCCAGTGAGAAACAATTAAATTAGAAAATTAGAAAAAAGAAAGAGTCCTGAAGAAGAAAAACCTAAAGATTGGAAGCAATATAGTAAAGAAGCTTGTCCTTCCAAGGACCACATGATGAACAAGGATCATAATAGGCATCTCTTCACCAGAAGTACTAGCCTAAAGTATTTAAATATAAAATTCACTTACGTAAAATAGAAGAGCTAAATCAATGGTTTTCTTTAACTATCATTTAAAACTAACCTCGGTTATAACGATCTAAGTTTCTTTGTTCCTTGAACTTTCCCATAACCGGACACAACTGTACTAATTTTTATCTTTGTTCTGCTTATTTTAAAAATGAATTCAACTATTTTGTTTTAAAATAATATCACATCATTGTAACCATTCTTGAACCACAAAATCAAAGCGTAGGTTTTGATAAGATTGCCGCGTCCCAAATATGATTTATGTTATTTATGTAGTCTTTTGTTGGTTTTCGATAAAAATCGTTTCTCTTTTATTTTAAAGAAGAACTATCAGGATCTGTAGGACAGATACTTATAAGGACCGAAATAAGTGGAGGAAAATCACATTTAAAGCGAAGGAATACACAAATTTATAGAGACAGAAAAGAATTTTAACACAAACGGGCCGATGCCCCGAAAAAAAAATCTGTAAAGCTTAAACAAGTGGCTACCGCTCTGTATAGACCGTACAGCATGTACAAGTATACATAAATAAAGTAACGGCCCCAGCACCGACCCCCGGGGGTACATCAGATTTGACAAACAGTTCATTCACCTGTTTCCTTCGAGCCTAACAGCTTCTGGAAAACGTAACCGCTGCCTCTGAGAGAAATCAACACAATGTAATCTTTGGTTCTCAACATTCTTTCTGACCTTAGAAGCACTCAATTGCTAATAGGAACTGAATTCGCTAGCCCGTTGAATTTGTCTAAAGTGGATTTTTCATTTATCAAGTTTGTTGTATCGGCAATAAAAATAATTCCAAAATTTTCTGAGCAGTCTGTGTATTTGAAACAGAAATTCGAAAGGAAAGATTCCAAAAAGTAAGAATCCTCGTAAAATCTTATAAGCGCATTATCTTAAATAATCATAACATGAAGCACCAGTTTCCTGAATTTTCATAAATTTCTTGTTCAAATTACTTCCTCAATTCTAAAAGCGTGCCTAGCTCGTTCGCTGTAGGAGCAACAATAAGTAAGTTAGATATCAATAATCTCCAACGCCGGCGACGAGCTAACTTCGAACTTCCTGTACGCTCCGACTTTTTAATTTTCAATGATAATAAAGAAAACAACGATTGTCACACACCGTTGACCGCTAAAGTACAAGAAAATTACCGACTATGCACAATAAAACACACCAGAAGCATCGAATCATGAGCACAATTAATAGTAAATTACCGCGATTTCTTCATCTCCCTCCCGTTTGTTCGCTACGAGCGTAGATACAGCGCGCTCTTTGTCGTATCATTGTGACTATTTTCGTAGATTTCGTAATTCGTCACTTTCCGAACGGAACTATTAAAAACGTATTAGCATTGTTTCGGTCTCTATCGTGATGGAATAGTGGACAGCGGAGAAAAGACGACATCGCAAGCTAATCGTGTGACAATACAGCAGAACAATAATTCTAGCGATCACAATAAAAATGACGGCGACGGCAGGCACTTGTTGAGCGAACAGTAGACCATGACCAACTTCGATATATGAACCGAAATGAGTTGAAAAATATACTAATGCTAAAACCGAGATAAAGGAAAATTTTTCTAATTAAATAGAGGTTTTCTCATATGTGGAAACTGAATTTCTGGCCTTGGAAGTGAGGTAAATGCAGAGTGTCTTTAGAAAGCTGGACAACGTACACATAGTTCTGGTTTCTCACATCAAAATAAATAGAAAAGCTCGTATAACATGTAGTTCTGCTTGCTTATTGAAACAATATTTTCCTACTACAATCATTTTCAACATTAAACATTTTTTTTACACAATGATGAAGAAATTCTATTAGTTAAGCGACTATTGTTACGTTCAATTTTTGTATCTATACAATCTTCTTAGGATCATACTTTACAAGAACTCTTTTCTTTATTTCAGCGAGAAGATGATGGCCACATATAACAAACCCTACACCTGCAAATAATAAAGATTTCACGCCAATCTTCTAAATTCAAAAATCATATTTATTTCTGGTGTATCTTAGATAAGCAAATAGCCAGAATGTTCCAATCATGCATGAAAATTCAAGAAACTCATTTGTACTCACGTACGGGAAAGATTAGGTAATTTGGTAGAACAAAATTGATGTCCTACAACAAAAAATGTTGGGTATGGCAGACTTTATGACATCTAGTGACAAAAATTCTTACGTGTTATTCATAATTTTTCAAGAACTTTGTAATTTTATCCTAAAAGTTCAATTTGTTGAATATGATACCGGTCACTCATTTATTGGACTCCTCAAGCCAATATTATATAGTTTTTTTTAGAAATAAAACCGTTGTTGCTAGTATCAAACGCACGAGACAGATCAAAAGATACAACATTTACATATCCCAAATCCAGTCTATTCTGAATGAATTGTACCATTTCCAGGGTACCGCTCTCTGATGATAAACGGAATTGGTATGTTAACTTCCCAAGAACTTTAGACAACATATTCAACAAGGTAATTGGACGATAATTTTCCAAATTTGTTGGGTCACCGAACTTAAAAACTGGTACTGCATCAGCCGACTTCTGCAACTTAAGAAACTTAACACTTTCACAACAAACAGGTTCGTTATGTTTGCGTGTATGGGTGATGACTCGTCAGCATATTCCCTAATTAATCACATGGTGATGATCGAAGCCGGTCGATTGCAAATCAACTAAACCCAGCATAACATCGCGAACTTTGAGCATTGTCATGGGTTCAAAGTAAAAAGTATTGCGAGCGAAAACTTACGTCCAAAGTGATCCGCATCTTATCCTCAATTAAGTCACCATTGTGAAAAATTTTCGTTTGATTTTTGGTTTTAATCTTGCCCCTTTCGCTATTCGTTAGATTTACATCTACGATCTGTTTGTCGCATTGTTGATTTGATTGATTGACTTTTCCTTTGTGAATTGCGTAATCACTATTGTCGCTAGGGGGATTTTTTTTACGTTTTGGAGGTCAACAACAAATAATTATTGCCCATGGCCAATTTACAAGTAATTTAAATAACACAGAACAACAGGGACAATTATTTTTTTCCTTATTTTTAAGTTATATGGTTGTCAACAGAACAATGTAATGTTTCAATGAGATGTAGCATTTTTAGTGGTTTTGGAATAAGAAAATATAATGGCAAATGTGAATCGAATCAAAGGGGAATAGTGATAATTATATTTACAGAGGAATATCAATATCAATAGCGAAAAAAAAGATGAAGCATTTCAAAAACCAATACCTACTTATTATTATCGTAAAATATTTAACACAAAGTATCCTGTAAGTTTCATGGATTCTAGTATTTATAACCTATTTCTTGTATGTATGGTGAACAGTCCAACGGAGGTTTTTCTGATTCCTCTAGGTGATGTATTTATTTCATATTTATCTTCAATCTCTGCTTAATATTTCAATTTCAAATTCCATTTTTACTTTATTTTACTTTTACCTGGCATGTTGCTACGTTAAAGTATAGGGAGAAAGAATTTTGAAGCATTTATGAATAGTATTCGCCGATGGGCAGCTATTAATACACATAATTTGCCATCAAGAACTGTAGCTATGGATGCTTCAAAAGTATCAATTGCAGAAACTTGGAAATTTAGTAAATCATGAATGGCAGTTTCTTTATTTTACTTCCTTGATGCATCATGGCTTTGCAGCTTCTTTGTCGTTACTATGCGGGTAGTTGTCGTCATGTATCCTCAAATGGGAGGGGAGAAGTGAGAAGGTCCTATGTATGGAGGTTCGCAGATCCATCGTCAATTGGAAATCTTGTCCTTGATTCAGCACACCTAATAGTGGGGTGATGGACGGTGTATTCGCGAAATTCCTCCTCTCTCTCCAACGTACTCCTTACCAGCTTGTCCAAATATTGGTCTAGACATGTTTTCATGAAGTCCTTTGTTTTGTAGTGTTTTCAATTTCTTAAGGTGGGACGGTAGATCGTTCTTGAGCAAGTCTCTTCTTATATGAGCTTAAACTGTAGATCGAGGAAACTATTGCTGGAGAACTGGTCAACTTATTCCTAGAGTAGAACCTATTCCTCATGTTATCTATGTGAAGTTTCCAAGCGAAGCATTTGTCGTAAATCTTGGTGAGATGAGAGATATTTTTGAACCATAAATTTCAACGTTTTCCGAGCAATTTTGTTAATGTGTCCAAGGCGCGTAACTATTATTCTGAATTAGAAAATTAAATAGCTTTTCATTAGATTCCCTATGCCTAATTGTAAGAATTTTTTAGTTATTTCGGAAAATAGCATTTTTCAATTATTTCTACATGTTCTATCATCATGATCAATAGCAAATGAAAAACGATTTTAATTGTTAAATATAAATAAATCTAGCGTGATTGGATAACAAAAACCTAGCCTCTTATTTCCTTTTAAAACCTAAGATAAGACATTCTAAACTGGAATTGCTAATTACCGACTCCCCTATCATTAAAATCCAATCTATAGCCGTGTATCGATGAGAAATCACGAACAAACGATTACGTAATACCTTCTAAACTATGCATACGTCGATGAAAAACACCGGTAACAAACTGAAATCACGAAACGGTAATTACCCGACAATTAGGACCGGAATTTTTTTACCAGAATTCGAATATTTGATTGGCGGTTACCACGATTCGAAGTTTTGCTTTTTTTGTCCTATTTTACTTATTTGTTTATTAGGATCTGTTACCGAATAGTTTTTTTTTTGCATCCTATGTCGCGTACGTATACCTTATTAAATCCTATCACGGATTGACTCGCGTTTAATTGGTGTGGAATGCTAGGGCTATTTGGTGGTTGCAAGATATTTGTAGTTATAGAATAGTGGCCGCAAAGGAAAACAAAATAGGCAAATTAAAAATAATATTGGCAATTTATAATTTCACATGGACACAAAAATAGCGACTAAAAGAAGCCTATCTAGTTCTCAATGTCGTCTTGTTTAATAGTTCTCTCTAAGTCTTCTAGATTCCAACATAATCTTTTTCAAACCAATGGCACAAGGCATTACTTTGTCTAAATTATTCTACAAAACGTCTTTACATCGAAATTTATCCATTCTGCCTTGTACTCCACATCTGGCATGAAACGGAAAACAGGCTGAAACCATAACAGATCCATCTTCATGTTTTCTGGGCAGGTGTACTTTTCATGAAATATTGTGCGCACTAGTCTTCGTTCATTCTCTGTCCTATCACTACGAAACATAGAGTGCTTAGATTCGTCGTTTTAGTTCTTTTGTAGTCCAGAGAAGAACTCAAGTTGGTTCTTTACATTTCATCCGGATAACAGTGGTTGTTTAATGGGTCGGCGACTAAAAAATTATGCCTTCGTTAATCTTCTTCTAACTGTTACTGTCAAGCACAATCTTTTTCTTAATAATCTGCGATACTCTAGATTTACTAATTCTAAGCCTCTGTTACTAGTAATGTGCGATTGTTATTCTCCGTGTCTAATGATGTCAATGTTTTGCAGCGGCCTATTATATTCAAGTGAACGCACTAGATAACTCTAATGCAAATTAACAAAATGCTAACTTTTTGTACACAGAAAAAGTTGCAAGATAGAGCTTTTATATCAAATAAGAACAAACTGCGGATATATAGCATAAAAATTAGCAACTATGGTAGTATGGTGAATTGTATACATCGTAATAATTCCTAAAAAAACTGTTTTGTAAAGGAACATTTTTAAGGTTACTATCATTTTGACTACCACTGTATTACATGCGCGTGGCGTGTAAATAAAATAATGGGATTGTTAGGATAACGTTCGATTTGGCAATGCTGTTGGATTTTCCTTTAGAGCAGAGATAGACCAACATCTGCGTCTTCAGTACAAGTTTGAGCGCTGTAGATTTAACTTGATGGTCCATAGCATTTTTTTAACCAGATCTTTCTAGTACATTCTGAGGATGAGCGACAAGTCCGAGCAACACACCGCTATTAAGAGTTGTTTCAGGTTTGTCAGGTCAGAAACTTATGAAAAATTTTAACAAGCGTACGGAGACGGTATTTTGTCAAGGGCTCAGGTTTTCGGGTGATTTAAGAAGGCGTTCGACTGCAAGAAGTAACAAAAATGTTCACAGAAACCGGGAACTTAGGCGCTCTGATTTTCGGTTAATGGTCGGAATAATCACCAATGAATTGGGGGAAACGAGGGAAACTTGTGCGAAATTGGTCCCGAAAAATCTTTCGCTGGATCAAAAGGACAATAGGGAAAATTGAAGACGATCTTCATTTTCTTAAATGTCATTACTGATGATGAGTCTTGGATTTTGCTATTGAAAAATCCAAGACTTATCAACACCACTCGGAGACTCGAATCTCACCACGGCTAAAAAAAAGCCAAGTTGAGCAAATTGAAAGGGTATGTTGATTTGCTTTTTTTGATATCGAGGAGATCACTTATGAGGAATTTATGCTTTAAGTCCAGTGTTTTTATTGAGATGTTCCCAAAAGAAAAAGAACGCGTCGAACACTTCGATGCTTAGAAAAACATACCTGTGGCTCCTCAGGCCCTTTATTTACTAGCCTTAAGCCCTTGTGATTTTTCTAATTTTCAAGATTGAAAATTTCACCTTAAAGCGCATTATTATACTGGAGTACCATAATTGACCAGCTGAAGGCAATTCCAGTATCTGCTTTCCAGCACTGCTACGAAGAGTGGACAAACCGTCTCCAGCATTGTATGGCTTCCCAACGAAGGAAACAATGTGGAATTGTAATTTCCAGTAAATAAACATTCTTTCTGAATCAGCCCCATGATTTCATTTATATATCTCGTATTTGTTTGACCAGCTGAAGACAATTCTAGTATCTGCCTTCCAGCATCGCTACGAAGAGTGGACAAACCGTCTCCAGAGTTGTATGGCTTCCCAACGGAGGAAACAATGTGGAATTGTAATTTCAAGTAAATAAACATTCTTTCTGAATCAGCCCCCTTATTTCATTTATGTATCTCGTATTTGTTTAACCAGCTAAAGGCAATTCCAGTATCTGCTTTCCAGCACTGCTACGAAGAATGGACAAACCGTCTCCAGCATTGTATGGCTTCCCAACGAAGGAAACAATGTGGAATTGTAATTTCAAGTAAATAAACATTCTTTCTGAATCAGCCCCATTATTTCATTTATGCATCGCGTATTTGTTTAACCAGCTGAAGGCAATTCCAGTATCTGCTTTCCAGCATCGCTACGAAGAGTGGACAAACCGTCTGCAGAGTTGTATGGGTTTCCAACGAAGGAGAGACAATGTGAAAATGTAATTTCAAGTAAATAAGCATTCTTTCTGAATCAGCCCCATTATTTCATTTATGTATCTCGTATTTGTTTAATCAGCTGAAGATTTGCCTTCCAGCATTGCTACGAAGAGTGGACAAACCGTCTCATTATTTCATTTAAACCTCGTATTTGTACATTTACGCCAATCAATTATTGATAAATATTGAGAATTTAAGAAGAAAATGATGTTTTAATAGAATTTGGCCCAAGCATTGTATGCATCAACAAAGCAAATCGGATTAAATACCAACAACTTGATCTTCGTCGCTTATTTGGAAAGCGACCGTGTAATCAAGTTAAATCATACAGCACAGTTTATACCGCAGAATTTATTTACAGGAGGAGTTTATCAAACTCGACATTTTAATAACTTCCGTTTTCCGACGATATTACTGACCAAATTTAGTCTAAGAACTATCCAATAACGCAGTAATTAAAAGAACAAAATTGATTATTTCCAAGGAGGGAAAACCACGATTAAGTGCCGCTTTAAATTGATTATACGAAGCGACTTCCGAAAACGTATTTGTAATAATAACAACAATAATGCGAGAGAACGAATTAGTTAGAAATTTTATTTTCTCTCCCATGACGAGTACGGTCATCTACAACTAAGCAGTCGTGAAATTTGAGGAATTTGTAACAGATATTTTATGTGATACATTAATTAGACATTGCGATGGATTCTTTCTTGGATTCTCTAAAAAAACCACGTTTAGAAATCAAGAAAAGGAATTTTAAGAGCTATCTTTGCAGAATTTCATCATGATCGTGCTTCCGTCAGTGTAAGGATATAATAGCAAAATCGTTTAAAAACTTCAGTAGTTTCCTGCATATATGGAAAGTGCTGATTATTATTTACTATTGAACGCTAAAGAATGGATTGGAGGCATCAACAAATCATTTAATCTAGTTTAAATGAGAATCCAACAAATTATCTTCACTTCACTGAGAAATTACCGGTGCCTATAAAAATGTTGTTCCAAAAAGATTTTTTGGGGAATCTACAGTTATTTAATTTCTGTTTACAGCATTACCATATTGATTAATCACCAGGATGTAATTGTTCCGCCCAGAATTAAATACGTAACTAGAACAGTTATCTCAACTAAATTTGCATCTACCAATTTAAGACCCAGATAACAATAAGCGCTTTCCATGCGTGCTCATAGCCAAACAACCTATTGTATCCATTAAATACAACGGAATCCGATATAAATAACTACGAAAAATCGTATCGTCATCAACAATAAGAACAGTTATTTTTTCCATAAAATTCTCGATGGATCTGACAAGATAAGTGTTTTTAATTAACCATTGTTGCATATGCTCACGATCGTGCGGTACCGAGTTCACCAGTAGGCAGGTACATCAGCTATTTAGAGCGTATAAATGATAAAAATAGTTTGGGCAATTTGAAGAATCAGCGGCTAATGTGAATCTAAGTTCAATAATTATTAATTTTAAAAAGATATTATTTATTAGCGTTTTGTAGCAATCTTTTTAATTTGGAGAATAGTACAAATGACTATTTTTTCAAGCTGTTGCCTGATATTTCGTAATTGTTGGATGTCAATCAATATTGTAATTGTTTCAATTATAGTTTCCATTAAAATGTAAATGTATTGGGCCTAAAGCAGTAGATTGAAGCACGCCGATTTCAAGTAGGAATTAATCCACACTCTTCACTGTTCTTTGTTATAGTTATTTATGGTTCTAGTGGGTTATGTAGCAAGCAACACACGCGGGAAAGAAGTTAATTCTCGAGGGTTGAGCACGAAAGGGTTACTTTTCTCAAGCATGTTATGGCATATATGGCACGAGTGCCACACAAAATTTTATCTGACGGTTTAATATGTATTTTTGGATGGAACAATTTGATATTTGAAAGTGAAAAATTTTATTATCCCTCACACTAAGCAGAATGAAGGGATTGTAGCCTGGGGATCTTAAAGGGAATCTTAGAATCCTTGAAGATCTCATCATAAATTTCCTGATGTATATTGCAAAAGACGAGATCCTCATGCAATACAATTTTGATCAGCCTTATAGGGTGATAATTGAAAACCGTGAGTGGGCATCCGGGCAGCCTCAAAACAAAAGAGGTAGCTTGGCATGGTACACGGATGGGTCAAGAATAGAAAGCGTTGGAACAGGTATAGGCATTAGTGGGCCTAATTACCAGCTTAAAATGCCTACAAGGCTCCACACCAACATATTTCGAGCAGAGATTTCTTGTGCGTCATAAAGAACCTCGGGATAGGTGATCATCAACCAGGGATCGAAGACAATGAAAAGGCAGACAAGCTAGCCAGGAAAGCAGCCAACATGCCCTTCCTTGGTTCTAACCCCTTCTGTGGGTAACAAGAGAGTCACATAAAACAAATAATTAAAGCATGGGAGGACGATCAAAGGATCTTGTACTGGGAAAATGTTCCAAGACAAAGTTGGCAAAACCATTCAGGCTTGCCTAAGACAGCAAAAATAGTGCTATCGTTCAGAAAAATTGACCTTAGATTACTGGCGGGATTTCTGACAGGTTATGCAGTCCTAAAATCTCACCTATTCAATCTAGCAAAAGCTGAAGATCAAATATGTCGTCTACGCCTAGAAGATCTGGAGATGGCAACACATTTTATTTGAATGTGTTGCCATCAGTCGCATTCGACAACAACACTTCAGTAAATTACTCCTGACATCTACTAAACTGTGATGAAGGTGATGAAGATCCTAAAGTAATATTAAGGTTTATTAAGAGCCTCCACCTTCTTTAGCACATATAAGGGCGCTTTCTTGCAATAGATCTATTAAGGTCGCAGTGACTAAAGGCATTTGTGCCTCTGCCCAATAATACTAATACTATTATAAAAATGTATAAAGTAGGTGTGTGCAGTTACTATAATGAATGCATATAATAAAATCAACAATCATCAACAATGTCCAAATTTTCCGAAAATATGGATGAATTAGAAGAATTTGTTGATATTCCAGAAGAAATTCTACAAGATGCGCAAGCAGCAAGTTAATGCTTTAATACGAAGAAAGTCAAAAGACAGAGCTCAGTAAATTTGAAGTATGCTCTTTGGGACAAATGACGATATTATGCTGAACTATTTCTACAATAATAGAAAAAGCTTAGCACCTTCTTCAGTATGGACGAGCTATTTCACGCTTGCTTTGCGTATTGAAGATATACAAAAATATTGACATACTAAAGTATGGGAAACCTATTTGAAAATGGAGAGCAGGTCTGATAGAGCCAAAAAGGCAAGAATTTTAGGAAGGGAAGATGTAGAGACATTCCTAAGCGACGCACCTGACGTCCAATGAAGGTATATTCTTTTTGCTGTTTGTCCACACCATTTACTTATTTATTTCCTCTTAGCTCGCATTAATAATGGGAATATTAGGTGCTTGTCTTTGTGGATGGGAGTCCAAGTTCTTTATTAACAAAACTAATTACATACAGAGTGTTTAATTTTGTATTTACTAAGAAACTCCAGGCATAAGCCAGGGTCGTCGATATCGATTACTAACATCTACCGATGTTAGTAATCTCTTGTCAATAATGTGCATTCGTCGAACTTTCCATCAATAAGTGTAAAATTTGTTTCGTAATCACATTTCTGTAAATTATGCGAGATTTTACCACACGTACAATCATATTTCTATGTCAGAAATAATGGTTTTAAGCAATCTTCAAACAATATAGAAATCGCCATTATGTTTTCTGAACTTAAACAGCTCACATAATGAACTTACTTGTCAAAAACATACGCAATTAAACGAACAGAAATTTTTATTGTTTTAGGATATTGAGTAACGGATTGCTTCTATAATATATCCATTATTTTTCCCCACCGTCCTTTTTTTTTCCATCTCATGCACGCTTGTATATGACAGCAATAACCAGCTCCAAGGTCTAGAGATGCAGGCAGGTGCTTTTACCGATTCCAGATCTACGTATGGTACTATTATAGCTCGTAATGAGTATGTGCAAATAGACAAAAGACATTGAGTAGCAATGAGCCAATGATACCGTAACCCACTTACCGGTCTCGCGTGTAATCCGCACTACAAAATACAATAATGTATAATAATACCGCGCGATAAAAAGACATGCTACACTTGCAAAATAATGTGCGATTGTTTCGGCAATCGTAGCCTTTGCACAAAGAAAGATTCTCACAAAATTTCGACACCGATGTCGTTTCGAAGTGTTATTTCTATTTGAAAAGGGAAAAGAGGCAATGACAGCCGAGGATTAATGGGGATCTTGCACAAGTGTATGTAGTTAGACTCGCTTCGAGTAGATATTAACATGGGTTGCAGTAAAAGATGAATTCTTTCGCTATTTTAAATGTGTTTGGTTTTAAGACAATTCGATCGAGCTTATTTGGGCTGTTAGACACTTGGTAATTGCAGTAGCAATCTTTCAACAGCTGGATTTCTTAAAAAAAAACGTCTTTCTATTTGTTATTTTAGCTTTATATCTCCGCACTTCTTAATTTTTTATTTCTCTTCCTTCCAAATATGATTTTAAGGATATTGTTTGTAAATTATTTTGTAAGTTGTAACAACAAATAAAAATTGAAAAATGATTGCCATCCTATTTAGTTAGATTAATACTCAGGTTGGCAATCTTAAGAAGTTGGTTAACATGAAGATTTCTATTTTGCATAGTTCTTTTTTGTTAGAATAATTATCTAATAGTAATGTAGTATTCCACCAATTTATATTCTCAAAAAAGGTAATTGTTACACAATGTTACCAGCTCAAGAAGAAAAAAAAATAATTTGTGGTAACTTATAATTGTAATGGCAAAATTGAACAGCAGAAATAAATAAAGCAATAGAACCAAGATTAATTCAACAATATTTTCTACGAAATTAGAATATACAGTATGAACCAAATATCACATAAGTTCTCAGAGAGTAACCTTTGATATTTTGAATTTGGTTGAACAACTTCTAATAAATTCTTTTATGATACAATAAAAAATTGATATTTGATTCATTTCTACAAAATAATAAAGTGACCAAGCTTACCTTTCTTTGGTATGAGGGATTTTAATAATAGTACAGCGTTATCATCACAGCTCCACGCATGCATCTTCCTATAGCTGTCTCTCCCCTTCTCCGTGAGTTTATCCCAAGGCTTAGGCTTCGACAGCAACTCCGATACGGTCCCTTGGGATAATCCGAGGATGTATTTGGCGAACAGTCTTTGACCAATGTTGTGTATGGAGAGTAGCTCTCGGACTCTTCGAGATATGTGAAGGGTATCCAAGTTTTGGGTAGCGTACTTGTCCATGTTGAATCTCAACATCTCCTGCAGTCGAGCTTCCATCGGATCGCCTTTGGGAATCAAGCTTTCCCCGAGGCGACCTACCATGGATCCCGGAGGCATTCCTAGGTCTTCCGCGAACCTAAACGATCGATGTTCCTCGAATCTGTAGGGGCTCTTGAGGTCGTCCGCTTTGAGGAAGGTGGGGCAAACTGTCGCGCTGATCGGGATGTTGTTGTTCGAAACGTGGTGGTTGTTGTTGTCTTCGGGACTCTTCGGGTTGCCGTTGAGGAGCGGCGAGGATTGCGGACCGGTTACGGAGTCCGCCGGTTGGGGGGTGGACGCGGTGCTCTTCTCCGTGGAGTCGGCAGCGATGGGAGTGGCGACGCCTAACGGTGGACCATCTGCAGACGGTGACGAAGGTATTATTCGATTGTTCAACGACATTTGTTCGATGCTTCGCCGCCAGTTGGCGACGATCTCTTCGCCGAGGAGAGTGCCGAAGGTTTCGACATTCTGGAAGGGCGGGGGTAGTGGTCCGGTTGATGAGTTGGGCGGTGAGTTGGAGGAGGTGCGCTGTTGTTGATGATGATGATGTTGTTGATGACCAGGTACGTCGTGGGGATGCTGTTGCGGCTGGGGGTTTTCGTTTCCTGCGAATAGGAGATGAAAACAGACAACGTTGAGAATGAGAAGAATTGATGATGAAGGCATTACGGATCCAATTAAGGATAAGGATTAAATTTTTTTTGTTATGGTTTAAAATCAAGATAAAGTTGCTCGTAGGAAAAGAACGGCAGGGAAGGTTAAATACAAAGAAAGATAAATGAAGAATTGTGTTTTAGTATCATTTAAACGAGCAGGGCATGTGGTATTAGACCATTGAAAACCCGACGCCCGACTAGGGTTACCAGGGCAATTGATGAAGAAGTCTTTTAATCGAAACATTATATTTTTAAAAATGTTGAAAGATAATTTAATTTGTGATATAACCTTTTTAATAAAGCGTGGTTTTAAAGCGAATAATTAACAGTTTCTTTTGAGATAATCTTAATTACTGCAATAATCCGCCAGAAGACCGCGCTGGCTACTGGATAAGGCCAAATATTGAGATAATTTTTGTGTTAATAGACATTGTATATGGGAGAACTATTTTGTTAGAAATGAAGATTTTTACGTTTAAAGTAATCTTCTAGGATTTATAAATAATTTTCAGATGCTTAAACGAATTAAGTAATGGCATAATCAGAGTTTGAGTTTCAATAAGCATCGCCTGCATGATTTGGAAGAAAATATGAGAGTCTGCTACTGCGCATACCGGGAATTTCGGCCTCGATCACACTAGAAAACCATACAGAAATCTAGATTACAACAACCCAAACATGCCAAATTATAATAGTTAATCACCGAACTGGCCAAAACTCTTTCCCCTTTTAGATATTACAAATGATGTAGATAATTTAGTTTATGATATAGGAAACTTGCTTGTTTGATGTCTTTTTTACGCAAAGAAAACGTACTTATATTGTTTTAAGGCCATAGCTCTATTGAAACTTTTTAATCACAAATTAAATTATATTCTAAAATCATTATAACATACGAGGTTTTCTATTTAAAGATTATTAGTTGGATATTAATCTTTATTAAAAACGCTGCTGCCCTGGATTTCCCTGTATATTTAGTAAATAGGACGAATATGGCGGATCTTCCGCAAATTGCGTAAAATTTCAATAGTATCGCGAAATACTTCTATACGTGTGTTTAGAATCAATTAATACATGTTAAGGAAACGTAAACATTTAATTTGTACATTATTTTCATATTATTGTTTTATTCACGCCTTTTAATAGAAAAAAACATATTGTTTTGCATTGCGACTTCTAGTCATTACGGAATATTTTTCAATAAAAAGACAAGGCAAGCATAAAGCCACAAGCTTTAGTTAGTAAAATCAAGCTGCTCTTTACTTGCTTAATTAATAATTTCGTTTTTAATCTGCTTCTATAACTTTTGACATTTACATTATCACGTGCTAGTAGTGAAGTAAAAAAGTTTTGAACATTCGCTGGATAGTTATCGCTCTAATATTATTCTGGAATATTTTAAGACCAAAACCATAGAAATTGGTCGCTTTTATGAAAAGTTATAAAGGTTTTAACGCCACGCCTAATTTCGACTTTGTTGATGATTCTTGAACCCATTTAACAAAATTTTTTGATATTCGTTATTGCCAACGCTTTGAACCCAAATCAACGTCAAAGCTTTGAGAAACCCGTGATACATTTTTCGAACTCTTTTAAATTAAACGACATGAATGGTCCTAAATTGCGGAAACTTTGTGAATATCAAAACGATTTTAGAGGTTTAGTTATTTCACCTCGATTTGGAATTTTTTGTGATTGCTTAGATACATTGGCTCATTTCTTTCAAATATCTGCTTCGAAATGAGGTAATGACAAAGATTGTTGAGATTTGTAAAAAATTGACGGATTTAACGGAAATTTGGGAAATAGATCTGTTAACGCTCACGTCTCTCAAGCATCTTCATGAGTGTTTGAAAAGAAATCTTTGTCTGGAAAAAATGAGCCAAGGAGACCTAGAATCATTGCACTCAATTCTTGCACAGCTGTGCAGCTAGATAAGACGAGAAAATAAATTGATGGAGTAAAATCTTACATGGGATGCAGTTAATGTATGAATATTTCACATTGGATATTTTCCATTTCTTTGTTATCTTGTTTTTTTTTTGTAGTTTTTCCTTTACCCATCGACCTGAAAAAGTTTGAGCTGAGACGCAACTTCTTGGAACGGTGAAAAGACCAAGCAGAGTAAAAATCATATTTTTGGAATTATCGGCCATGATAAAAATAATAGCCGTAATTTCAATTGCATTGGAATGGATAGCTTGATAATACCCTCCTAAGAAGCCGAAAATAGGCGACGGGCGCTAATAGCTTTATGTAACTTTTCATGGAAGCGGCCAATTTATATTACTTTAATTTTAAAGGCGTCCAGAATAGAATAATAGCGACCAAAACATTTCTCCGTGTTATAGAATAAGCAAATATATTAACCATATGTATGTGCTTCCTATCATTGCAACCGCACTCCGTTAATGGTTCCGTAAGGTAACAGTCTGTGAAAAAACGCTACGTTTTGTATTTCACGATAAATTAACTCCAAAAAGAAAAGAAAAAGAAACGACGAAGGGAAGAAGGTAATACATAATCGAAATCCAGAAGCATAAAACTTAAAATATGCATCGATGTCGTAAACATAAATCCTTCCTAAACGCAGCGAAAAAATAATAAAAGAAAATTATTTGCGTCCCGATCCTTATCTGAAATATCCGCTCCTTTATTTTTTTTATTGCCGCTGTTTTCCCACAAAAAGGCGATAAATTTAAAAACTAAATCTGTGAATCGCCATCGTTAAGAAAATAAAACGGTTTTTCGTATTAAAACAATACCACCGCCAACTACTATATCGCGATAAAAAGGGCGATATTCGACTGTTCGACTATATACGTACCTGTATTACATACGTATTCGTTTGTTTTGTTGTATACACAGGTTAGCCATAGTATATATTCTATCTAGATGCTATAAGCGTTTTATATACCGACGTATATAATTATATGGACAGGTTCGCGTGCATCGAACAAATTTTTAATTAGTTTAGACCGGTCGAGGGCCATAAATTTACATCATTGAACCGTAGAAGTGGAGGAAGTGCCGCATAAATTTCAGCGATGAACTCGAAGCGATAAGATTTCAAAAGCGCGCGCTTACCGGCGCGCCACCAACGGCGAAACGATGAACTACGTATCTGCGCTTATGTAAAGTTAACGACTTGAAGGGCGCTGCTGGTTTCGGACTTTAGAAAGCAGTCATTTATGTTTTTATATCGCTTCATATGCATGCAAATTGTACACTTTCGATGGACGATTGATTGGCTAGAATTTGAATTATATTTGGAGAAAATAAGATTCCAGCACCATGAATTGTGGTTATTGGCGTTACCTTTGGTTAAGGTAACTCTTGGTTAGGTTGAAGATTATTTTTGGGATTTACTTCGACATGATTTTAAGATGGCAGAATTATTCTAATTCAAGCATAGAAACAAGCTTCTGAGATCGTTGAATCTTGCGAGATCTTCTGGAAAGACGTTTTTGTAAAAAGTTAAGTCATAAAATAAGCTTTTTACAGCTTCCCTCTTCAAAAAAGATTTTTCAAAAATGAATGTAGTGTAGATGGCAAAACATTGTTTTAAAGGAAAAATATTCTCCATTCTAGGAACTTAATGAACGTTTCATTGGAAAAGTAACATTAGGCCACTTGTTGATGGAATATCAAAAGATGGCTGTGCTGCTATCTTCCCGATGATCATCTTTGAAGCTTAGCATTTCTTCAATGGCTTTTGGAGAAATTTCATGTGTCTCGCGTGTAAATTTTTCCTTGCAGATAAGCATGGTTTCATATCGCAGGATTTTTTTTTTTGTTAAATTACGGAGCATGCGAATGTGAAATGGGTGAATGTTGGAAATTATCTCCATCCTTGAAAAAATTATTTTATTATTGCAGGAGTTATTTGCTGATATTTTCAAACATCCCAAGAAAAAGAAGTCCAGCGGTATTAAATCTTGTGACCTAGATAGTAACTCATAGGGCCTCTTCTACCTATTCAAGGAGCAGAAAAACTTGCGTCTGCAAATTTTTGTACTGCGATGGCGTAATATGAAGGAACTTTATCTTGCTGAAATGCCACTAAAGCTTCAGACAGATTATAATTTTTCAGTTCCAGGGTTATTCTACATAAGACCATCAGGGAAAGACGGCAGAAATTAAACTTTGAGTACGAAACTCTCGTATTCGATGGGATTCATTTCCAGCTGAGTGTCTACAATTATGTTGTACGTATTTGTGATATCGATTGCTGACCTTCAAGTCTATTTGTTTTAATCACTCCATAGCTTCCTTGTTAACTACTTGTTGTGGATGATGTTTTTTATCGATAACTGGTACTGTTTCCGTAAATTTTTTAATCAGCTCGTTTACGAACTTATTAATCAATTTACACCGAGAAAAATATATACTTAAAATAATATATACAGAGTGAGTTAAAGTACTGAAACATCCTTCTTCTGCCGTTGAGCATTTTACAAAAAGAAAGTTGTGCAGGAAATTCTTATCGACATAACATAGAGATTTTATTTTCAATGGATAATTAATACGAAACTACCAGCACAGCCATTTCTGGAAGCGCTTCGGCGTTTACGGCTCATTGGCATGGCTTTGCGAGATGGAAGTCGATTGATGAGAATATCTAAATCTATAAATCCTAATCAAATAAAATTGTTGAAATTAACATTATATCGACTTGTACAGAATAGAATTCAATTATAGTAAGACCCCGTTTAACGCTAGTTCGATCAACGCTGATTCGATACAACGCTAAGTGCTAAAAGTGGTAAATATTCTATAATTTGGTGTTAAGCGATTGTACTCGAAGCCTAAAGAAGCAAATTTACGCTAATTTATTTTATCGATGTTTGTCTCTTGAGTCGTACATAATAAGTTCATTTCCGAGATTAACCTCTTGTCCCTTCTTTTAATTTTCGTACATAATACAGTTGTTCATCGACGTCATCAATAAGATTTGGATGCTGCGTAAAATATTATTTATGTATAGTTTCCAAATTAATATAAAAAAAGCTTACAATCAAGCTAAAACTTATGGCTCTACCTCTATCTATCATGTGTTAAAATGATCTCGTTTTTTACGCTGTTTCCTTTAGCCCTTTGTCTTCTAGGAACGCATCCGCAGCGTTTAATCGGGGTAGTACTGTACATATTCAACTACTCTGCGAGGGTATGAAGCATTGGCTATTTGGAAATTCACCAATAGATATTAATTAAATGAATAATTAATACGAAACTACAGCATCGCCATATGGGGACGCATTTCGCAGTTTACGGCTCATCGGCACAGCTTTGGAAGCTGGTAGTTGATCGTAAAAAAGTCTTTATTTTCATTTAACTGTTTGTTATTTATGACGTCACGTGATCTTTTTTGTATTACGGACCTATTCAATTGTTTGGAAAATAAGAAATTGTTTCGAGAAAAACCTAAAACTGAGGTACACCAGCTTGGTTATGAAACAACAAATGGCAATTTGGATCGATTGGGTCATCGTCAAGTTGTAAATGGGAAACAGTTTGAACACTTTCTTAATGAATTTAGATTTCATTGATTCACTCGAATATTTTAATAATAAAATAAATTTAATAAACATTAAATCTCCTTGTTTTAAATGATTCCTAACTTTATCCAATGTCTACTTATTTACTTTACTTATTCTACACTCGCTCTTATTTGTAATTATTTATTTACCTCAGAACATATTTTGTTATTTCATAGCCAAGTTGATATATCTTGGTTTTAGGTTTTAAACGGTATTTGCTCGAAACAGTTGTTATGTATACTTTTATTTTACCATAAAGGAGGTTTTATATTCTATCAAATAATTTAAGAAAATTTTAAATTAAAAAAAAAGATCGGGTGACGTCATAGCTAACAAATAGTTGAATGAAAATAAGATCTTTTACGTCAGTTATGTCGGTAGGATTTTTCTTCGCAATTTTTGTGGTACTATTTTTTTTTGTAAAATGTATAACAACGACAAAAGAAAGTTTTTCCATACTTTTAACTCACCCTGTATTGCAAAATATATCACAGCAACACTATCCATGGGCGACTACATATTTTGTGTGTTATAATTCTTAGTATAAATTGTTTTTACATTAAGAATGCAAGGGTTTGCCGTCCCAAAACCTTTCCCTTGTGTACAATAGGTTAGGGCAAAGTTTCCATTGAAATGCTCTGCATGATAACATAAATCAAATCCAAGTTTTTCCATGTTTTTTAAAAGGACGACAAATCAAACATATCTATTGGATGGATCAGTATAGTAGAAAAGTCACGGAGTAAAGTTTCGAGAAGTCTTGAGAGGTGTAAAATTACCAGCCTTACAGAATCGTGAGAACCGGTGGCAATAATACGGCAATTCTAACATTTTTTATTATTACTGTCATTATTAACTTCTTTTTGTCTCCTGCGCGCTAACAACCGTTTTTTTTTCCTTCACATCGGACATATACGACGCGAAGTGACGAAATTTTACTTGTTAACGAACTGGTTTCGTATACGTGTCATATTCGGTCTTATGCGAATGCGGGACATAAAAACCGCTCGCCCATATATGAATATTATTTATAACTACACGTAAATTTACAAATATAAACTAGTTTTTGAAGTTGTCGTCAAGTTGCGCCTTTCATAAACGCTGCTATAGCTATCATTTTTCCGTCCACTTCCCCGATGATTTACGACGCGAATTTCTCTGTCTTTTTTAGGAATTAGAAAAGTGCGAAAACGTACCGGGCTTAATATTCCGCGATAAATTTTTACTGCACGCGATAAATTATAATAAAGACGTCGGTTTTTCTGTATTCGAACGAAAAAATAGGTGTTAACAGGGACTGACGTTGGATATACGAACTCGACAACAGAAACAAGTTTAGTATTTAATCGACTACGTCCTTACATGATATAACTTGATAAATAATCTATTTATAAAATCATATGACACCAAGGAATAATCGTAATAAAGATAAAAAGGTTCTAAATATGTCATTGAAGGATACAAGGCAATATATTACCTTCTTGCTCCCGAAGCTGTGGTGATTTTGGTGTTTCCTGTCTGGTTCGCTCCAGTAACTGTTCTATAGATTTATTCTCTGGATTGTTGGCACTACTGACCGATTTTAATATACTGCAAAAAAAGAAAACATTAAATAGTAAACATTTCCTGATTTACACTAGCCAGTTAACATTTCTCCAAAACTCATCGTGTGAACCATGCCAGACACTATAATGTTCTCGAAATGATTCAAAATGGCATTTCAAATACAGGGTGTCGCATCAAAAAATATGCATTAAAAAATTCTGAAATCATACAAGTGCACTAAAGCCGGCATGTGCTGTTGAGCTAAAACCACCATCAGAAGGATTGTTTACAAGGCAGAATTTCGCCGTGGTCGTGCTTGCGTCAGCGATGAATTTCGCGAAAGTCGACCAAAATCATCAATGCTGTCTTCAACATGAATTTCACCCAAGCATAAGAAAGGCATTTATCAATTATTGGTATAAGGAAATCCTTAAAAAATTGGCCTTGCTTGCTTCCTAATGGTTCTAATTTAAATATCTTCATCTGCATAATGGATTCTTAAAAAGAAATTTCATAGATTGTTAGTTTCTTCCAAATAAATTTGGTCATAAGTAGTTGGTCTCATATCCAATTGACATTATCTTAGGCTATTCAATATTAAAAAAGTATATTCGTGTTTTACTTTTTTACCATCGATCTTCACCAAATAACGGCTAACCACGACTTAGACTAGTCAATTTTATCTCTGCAAGCTACAATTAAAGTGGTGAGATTTCATTTAGCGACAAACCTTCAATTTCTTCTTTAGTTCATCAAAGGAGCCCATTCGAAACTGATTGTGCAATGATATGGTAAGTTGTTAAAGAGATACATGCTTTAATCAAATTTGGTACCAATAAGTAAACACTCCATTCAGTAATTAACCTTCTATAGGGTCACACAAAAAAACGATGGTTTGCCTTCAAAATTATTTTAGACATAAATATATATTTTACAACAAAGAACCGGAAATTAAGAGAGATGAATTTATTTATTTAGGTTAGTTTCCTTATTCTGCAAACTACATTTAAGGCAGTTAGATTTCACATAACTGCAAACCTTTATATTTATTTTTCTTTTATAATTTAGAACAAAGTTGTGTGAATTGTTTTAGGATATGATTAAATTTCAATATCGTCAGCTCCAATTGGGTCATTTCGATAATAGCTAGATAGTTAGCAAAGAATTGATTCTTCTAGCAATGTACTTCAAACAGCATTACGTTTGCTTTGTTAATGGGCGTCACCACCAGATTGCTCCAAAGATATACAACATTTTTTGAGGTTTAGCTTTGGAACTTCCGTTATTTTGAGACAGTCTCATGGTTTGTATCAAAATTTGACTAAGCAGGTCTATTTGATCAAATATATAGATTGACTTTCTTGGCTTGTAAATTTTGTGGTTCAATAACCACAAAATTTAACTGCACGTTCCAATGAACGTGCAGTTAAAATGGTGAAAATTCTCAAAAATTTGGTAACCTTTCAATTATCGCTGTAGCTGCATTTCAATAAATTTTCTTAGTCGCTTTGAGGATGGACTATCTCTTTATGTTAAGTTTTTAGTGGATTATTTTGATTTTAATGTCTAATGTTTAATGGCATAAGTAAAACCACTCCAAATTAAGTCTATCGTTGACCGAAGAGCTTCCATCAGTGACTTTGATATAATTTGATTCCTAGTATCGGTTTATTTATTATACCAAGATAGCACTCAAAATATGTACAAACCTCTGGTTTTCTGCTAGAATTGATTAAGTATAATCATGACCCCAACGTTGTATTTGTTATTAAACTCGTTAGCTTCGTTAGCTTAGGTTATTTAAATTAAAATGAACTATTTAGATCTATAAGAAATTGGCCTCCTTGATATGAATTTTATTGAAACAATTGTTAGAAATTGCAATTGAAACAATCAACTTTTTCCAATAACCTACGTCTTTAGTTTCTGCTGCAGTTTAACTACGCACAAAAGCTCTTTTTCAGCTTCTTTTGACATTCTAATTCTAATTGTGGATTATTTTTGGGTTTGACTTCTTCAGCATAGACAAAACCAATTCCAAATGATTTTTTTAAATTTTCCTCGAATTTCTTGGGTTGGTTTCAATTTTGATTGAAGATGAGTTATTTAATGCAGTTATTTTGAGGCAAGATCATACCTTAATTCCCTTTTGATATCATCGTAGTCCTTCTGGATTTCTAGCTTGGCTTCTAATTTGGCTATGTACTGGTTCTTTTGTTCCAATTGATCCTCTAGGGCAGGTACTTTCGCATGCAGCTTGGCTATGGTCACTTGACTCCTTTGGACCTCTTCTATCAGCTGGTTTATCTGAAACGATAAGAAAATAACTCCTCAATATTTTTTTTTGCAAGAACTTATGCTTTCTTATTGCGTATTTAGAAAAAAAATATTTTTCTGTTATTTTATTCTAAAATAAATTTGTGAGCTTATCCTTAGAAAGGGAGGTACTTTTCCATAAAGGTGTCGTACGGAGGTTCATGGATGTAGTATTTAAAGCAACACACGACTACTAAATCTTGTTATTATTTGAATACAACTTGATTAAGGTTGCGACGAGATAGCTTTAGGAATAAGGGCGAGGGGAAAAGGAGGCATTATCGGTGCCGTAAAGGGAGTCGTCTAGGGATGCGAATTTTAGATATGCTGACGAATTAACCGATACAATCGATAAATCGGAAAAGGAGATGAAACAGGAGGAGAGGGCGGGGGTGAATGGGGAGAAGGGCGAGAGAAGACAGAGATCCACAGTAATGAAACAGTATGCGGTGTGCGAAATTTACATCTAAGTATAATTTTAGTAATTGCGACTATATAATTCGGTTGCGGGATGGTGAGGGGAAATAAGGAAGGGGCTGAGAACGGGGTGGGAATAGGAAAGGTTGAGAAGAGAAATTTGAAGGGGTTTCCCATATCGCTTATAACTTCGTGCGCGAAGGAATGTAGTACCGGATATCCGTGCATCGATATTTTATGCCGTTTGATCCACTTTTATCATCAATCTGGATTATACACCTTCGTTTTTTATTTCAAATTTTCATATCCATAAAAGACGCCCGTAATAATAAAAAGCTAACAGCTTGCAAAATAAAACCGCTATCAATTCCCGGAAAGACCGGAAACCGACCGTAGGCGAAGCGTTCCCTTTCATTGCCACACACCCTACGATCGGAAAAAAGTTGGAAACTGATAAATAATAACCAATAATAACTCTGACATAGATAGCGCGAATTCTGCACTTCCCGCGCGTAAGCTCGATGCTGTTTTGTTTTATTTTTTGAGGTTTTGAGGGAAGTACATTTTTCGATACGTATTTTTGTTGTGACGTGGAAGTTGAGTTTGAATGGAAAATATGTAAATAATGATTTATTTTAGAATACTATGGAAGCGTTTTTTGAAGGCCATTGTTTTTAGTTCTAGCTCTTTTATGGGAAATTTTGTATCAAACGAAGAAGCGAAATATCATCAAAATTTGATGTTTTTAAATGGGCGATTGTTCCTTTAAAATTTTCTATTTATTTGAAAATGCTTGTGTCAAATATATTTATTTAGGAGGTTTTTACCAGAATATATTTTTGGTGGAGGTGCCTGCAAATACACAGGCTTTGAAGTATTTTACCGGGAAAACAGTTTTCAAATTAGATTATGGCGGCAGTATTTAGGTTTGTGGAAACATGCTTTGGTAACATGAAAAAGGTTGAGAGGCTTGAATTGTGTAAACTAGAATTACGATTATGCATAGTTTTAAAGACTATTAACCAAGTTATTGTTGATCGCATTTAAAAAAAAATTTTGATTAAAATTGTGCTTAATAATAATATTCTAAATATATTTCCTTTAAATTAGTTAGAAAAATTTGTTACTGAATTTCTCCAGAAAACTTGTCGAATCTCGCTAAGTATGATGAATTCGGTTTATATTCATTCGGACGATAATCGGTAGAACACGATAACGGTAATAGTAAAAATTATGTGAATGGAAGCAAATAAGAAAGATATGAGAAATGTTAAAAAGCAACCAAAAACTTACATTAGGTGTTTCTCTAATGTTGGGTTTAGCAATTTCATAGATTGATATATTTTCCTTTCAACACTTAAAAAAGTACGCCTTACTATACTTTGTTCAGGCAGCTTGTTCCTGCAAACATAAATGGCATATTCCGTCTGCTTGCCAGAAGAAATCATTTCTCGACGAATTTTACAAGACGGCAGGTTATAATAGACAGAGTACTACTCACCTACTACTTACATTAACGAAAATAGGAAAGGCGTAATGATACCTATGACAGACCGGAAGAGAGCAGACGCAAAGATATAGTATTTTATACAGTTCCAAATGGCGGTGACCTACACAGTCTGCAGGATACAAGTATTAATAGAAAAGAAAAAGACAGAAGTTAATACAATAGAGGACCAGCGAGGCAAACGGGCAAAAACAAGAAAGTGTTTGCCAAAAATGCGTGTAAGCATTAGGGAACACGTTAAGAGTTTTTCACAAGAAGAAAGTAATCCTCAAAAGAGTTTTTGAGTCCTGCCTTGAGCATAAATCGGATGCACCTTGCACATTATGAAAGATTTCCTGAATCCAAAGTAGCTCATAAATGTTCATATTGATTTTGCCGGCTTATGAGAGGGTCGATGCAAACCCTTATTCAGCAGCACTTGCATCAATTTTTCGGTTTTTGAAAATTTGATAGTGCCATCGTTTTGTGCTCGTTTCGTGCTGATTTATGCCATAAAAATTTCGTTTTGTGCTCGAGA
This sequence comes from Oryctes borbonicus, assembly GCA_902654985.2. Lineage (NCBI taxonomy): Eukaryota > Metazoa > Arthropoda > Insecta > Coleoptera > Scarabaeidae > Oryctes > Oryctes borbonicus. The sequence goes on along the minus strand of LR736892.1, from coordinate 3,399,681 downwards.
TATTTGTGAATGAGAGCTGGTATGGACCTCTATTCAATGGACTGTTCTTAAATATTTAGAAAACGGTGCGAGCACGAAACGAAGTTTCTACGGCACTGGTCAGCACGAAACGAAGTTTTTACGGCACTGATGAGTACAAAACGAAGTTTTTACGGCACTGATCAGCACAAAACGATTGCATTATTGAATTTTCAAAAACCGAATAGTTGGTGCGGGTACTATAATAATAATAATAATAACAACCTAATAAGGGTCTGTACCAGCCCCTATTCTCAAATAACAATCGGCACAAAACGGATACCGAACGATGGCCTGTTTAAATTAAAAAAAAAGTGAAAATGCGGAAGCTGTGACAAGTTGGCTCCCGTTCCTCAATTTCGAATATCTCGAGAACGGGATTAGCACAAAATACAGTTTTTGCGGTACAAATCGGCACAAAACGGATACCAAACGATGGCCTGCTTAAATTTTAAAAAAGTGAAAATGCGGGAGCTGTGAGAAGTTGGCTATCGTTTTTGAATCCCAAATATCTCGAGAACGGGATGTGCACAAAATAAAGTTTTTGCTGTACAAATCGGCACAAAACGGATACCAAACGATGGCCTGGTTAAATTTAAAAAAAGTAAAAATGCGGGAGCTGTGAAAAGTTGGGTCCCGTTCCTCGAATATCTCGAGAACGGGCACAAAATAAAGTTTTTGCTGCAGAAATCGGCACAAAACCGACACAAAACGATGGCCTGGTCAAATTTTGAAAAAGTGAAAATGCGATAGTTGTGAGAAGTTGGCTCCCGTTTTTCAATCTCAAATATCTCGAGAGCGGGATGAGCACGAAATAAGGTTTTTACGGCACAAATCAGCACAAAACGGACACAAAAAATCAAATTCAGCATAATAGTTTTGCTTGTGTACACGTGTTTGCAATAAGGCGTTTATCGTTGCCTTGTATTATCCATTCAGACTTTTATTTTCAAAGAAAACAGCAGACTCACACCGTTCAGTTGATTTCTTAATCTATTTCTAATATAATTTAGGTTAGAAAAAGTTGCGTATAAGTTTTTAATTTAATATATATAAGTATCAGGCAAGCTATTCCAAGTATTAAAAACAACTTGATCTTCCCTTTTAAAATTTTCTATTTCAGACCATTAATGTTGTGCAGCAAGCGTAGAATTCGGTCTTCCTAAATGTTCTAAATCAAGATTTACTCAAGTAGCTAATGAAGTAGTCGAAAAACTACTCCACAACAACAAATTCGTTTTCTGGGAAAATTTACAATGCAGCTTATATAATTCATCCGCAAATCTCAGCGAATTCCAGTAATCTAGTTAGTGATCTCATATGTACAGTAGGAATTAAAAAAAAAATTCACTGGAAATTTTCAAGACAATATTTTCTGATTATGACCACAATGTAAACAATTGAGAATAATTTCGAGTTAGTCAACTGGAAATTTGGACCAGGTGTAATGTATGAGTTTGAATTTCTCGTTACAGTTATAAGCCTATTTTGGGATTTTTGAGAGAATATTTCCCTTCCGCTTCCTTCTGATTTGATTCGATTGTATGATAAACGGAATATCGGTTGCGAATCTTCCTTTATCCATCTGCCAACCTCAATAATCCAATATAGCAAGGATTCAAAGACGAAACTCTCTGGATCTAATCGATGAAATAATATGCATATCTGTGTATATTAATACATGCATACACAATGTACAGTACATATTTCAGAGCTCCTCGCGTCCTGAAATTAATGTGTTCTTCGCGCCAACACATACGTACATAATGTACATCATCGTTATATATCAGATTTATATACACAAACCAATACCAGCATTTACATCCACATACATTACATATAGAGAAATAGACGGCCGGGTGATGGGTGGCCGGAGGAGCGATATAGTGATGGGAATAGAACGGGTATAAATTGAGGAATGTATTGATTGATTTGGCTAAATACATTACGTTAACATGCTATAGAATTAATGTCTCGCGCGTTTTCCGAAGAAGGCCGTTTGTGTGCGCGTCGACATTAGAAATGCTGATAATTTGCGTGTATGTGGAAGGCGGCTAGTGGGTGTCTCTAAGCTCTCGTTCCTTTCTGGTTTCCTCCTACTCCTAAAACTGAACCGAACGTTTACCCTTCCTCCAATCGTGATATCCCTTTTCCGATCGTGTTCAAAAAGCTTTCGTACGCAGTACAGGGGCGATAAAGTAAAGAGATTTTCGATTTAATTCGATTGATTAAAGGGATTCGTTCGATACGCTTAGTTATGAAGTTTTCCGGTGTAGTATTTAAGCGATTTCGTGTTACCTACATCTGAACGGCAAAATTATGGAATAAATTCAATAAATTTCTTTTTCGAAGATCAGATAAATTTCACTTTTTTTAAAAATTAACACTTTCGCATTAAGTTTCCCTCACTTTTG